>JAOWAW010081555.1:0-16216 GCA_028565695.1 Nicola tetela
ACGCACGCACACTATTTATTTCATTCTTTTAACTTTCTCTTTTCCCTCTTCTATGTCATCCCAACTGTATATGCAATGCGGCGTTTGTAAGTGACACGTGTGTTGCAGTATATATGAGATAAGTGCACGTGTGATGTGGCGATAGGTACGTGTGTGATGTGGTGTGTGAGTGGTGTGGTGCATATGGTTTTGCACATGACACAGCGTATGAGCAGATGTAGTTATAATGTGGTGCAAGCCTGTCTTTCAAGTTAGTTGGAATCTTGCTTTTCCTTGGATGGCCCTGGAACCTGCTGCCATGTCTTACAGCCCTTCCGTCTCGATTAGGTCCCAAAACAGAATGAGCTTAGTCTTGTACTAGTGTTGCAGGCTTTTTTCTCTCTCTCTCTCTCTCTCTCTCCACTTCGGTTTCTGCACAGACTGGCAGTGATTAACTGATGAACGGGCTAATTGCTGCTGTTGTAATTTTCATTTCACTTCTTGTCTTTTTGCGTGTAAGATGTGCTCTGTTGCTTACACCTTTCTTTTCGAATTCACACACACACATGAACACACGCAAAAACGCCCAAAAACTGCTGGAGGAACCCCATCAGTCCCTACCAGGTCTAACGAGGGTAATTGGTGCTGTTTACATTGGAATATTGAGAGTAGAAAATAAAATCCTCCTTCTGAGATATTAAAGTGAATTGCTAAAATAAACTATGACACGTTCGTGTGGCCACATTGGCAGCAAAGCCCATTACGTGTACATACTGTGCTTGCATCTCGCGTCTTTGTCGAGAGCACCTTACTAATGCCAAAGTCGCAGATCTTGACGAGGGTTTTTGTTCGATCAAGCATGATGTTCTGTGTCTTGAGATCACGATGCAAGATGTGGTGTGCGTGTACATGCTGCAAAGACAATGCAATCTGCACAAACAGTCGCATGATTTCCTGTGCAAAAAGATAAAAAAAAGGAAGAACCCTTGTGCTGAAAAAAGAACACCTAAAAACTGACAGAACTTGTGTATCTAATGATCCTTCTCTTTCGCTTTTGTAAAGTGTGTCATAGCAAACTGTGAAGGACAATAAAAGAAGGGCGATGTCACTGCAAATTCTACACCAGTAGATGACACTGCTTGCAGCATGTGCATGTGTGTGTGTGTTCTAATCCAATTGGAAACTTGTCAGCACAAGAAGATGGGTAGTGTGCAAAGAGAATCAAAAATGCAAACCATTGCTAGTGCAGTAGATTCATCAGTTGGTTAATGTCAATGATTCCTTTACAGAAGGGAAAATTCAAGGAAAAGAAACTGAAAATAACATAAACATGGCTCAACTATGGCTGTCTTGGATTTGCATCAAAGCTTGTATGTATCTGTGTGTGTGTGTATATTTGATTGTTTGTGTGCATCTTTGTGTGTTTGTGTACATGCATGCATTTGTTTGCGAACTTTGTGTGCAATGTGTATGTACATGTATGTGTGTTTGTGCTAATATGTTTCACAGGGCAAGAGTGAGAGAGAGAGAGAGAGAGAGAGAGAGGAACAGACAGAAGAGAAAGGTAGAGGAAGGCTGGCAGATATGTTGCCAAAAACAGAGAAGGGAAAGTGAGAATAAAATGATAGGAGTATGCTGCAATCCAAAAATGGTCATCTTTTCTCTTCAGACGGAACTGCATAGAGTCCTTCCTTCAGAGTCTTTCATACACCCAAGGACAGCATCCAGCCAATGATGGTGTAGCCATAATGTTCTAATTGTATACTTGCATATCAGTTTATGTGTCTTTACACCAGAGTTGAATTTGAACAACCAAACATTTTTTCACAATACAAGTGGCAAAACTACTAGCCACAGGTCTTTGTAAAGAATGTGAGGCTGCACAAAATTTTTAAGCAATTTAACAGCTTTGATCCCTATTGAGATCCAAACTTGTGAGAAAGATGGCCACCTGTTTCTGTACAACTTATTATCGTGTACTCAGCTGGCTCCACAGCAAGTGTGCATGCTCACCTCCTCATCTAAGAGTGAGTCTCGACTGTGCAGGTACTCAAAAATTGTGCCTCCTTTAGAAAGATCGACAACAATCAAGATCAATAGCTGTTCCAAGCAGGAAGGCTGGTGTACATATCAATGATCAAATCAGTGTCAGAATACAGTCACTGCCAAGCAATCAAATACATTACAAGTTTATCACACTATAACTGCCTCTCACTACAACAAACCATGCTCATGGTTTGCCCACATTCCCATACTACAACACATGCATCACTTTGTTGAGTGGAGCCTGTTAAGTTTTCACTGAGTTTTCAGTATCACCATTGTACTGTACAAGGCCATGACCAAAATTCCACCAAGTATGACGGATGCTCACACATGCTGAGTCCCGATAGGCCCTACTCACCATCTCTTCTGGAGCCCGGAATGTTTGAATGGTATGGACACCTCTTTGTTCTGACATTGATCAATAATGGTTCCACAGGATCTACACAGTGTGTCTGTACATGCTTGTGCCCTCACTGGAGCGCAAAGAACCACAACTGAATGTGCTACAATGTGACACGCTGCCTGTTGCACCAAAGTAAGCTACTCTTGATCATGAATCAACTTGGTAAATCACTGATCACTGCTGTCAGCTGTCTCATTCTTTCCATGCAATTTACTTGTAGTCATGAAGACAAGTCGTAAAGGACACCCACTCAGTCACTCACATGAAATAATCGGGTGAGTAACCCATCCTCAGTTTTTGCCATTCCTGGCAAGGGTATAATGTGTAATATCAGTATTTATATTATCTGTTCATTGCATTATGATGTATATTAGTAAGCTCATGATGTAGAGAGTTACTCCCAGTTAGATATGAGTTTTATTAGAAGTTAGGCAATACTTCATCTTCACCAAAATCATCAAACATCACATGGTTTACAGTACATGAGTTTTTCATTAGATGATCCTGCTGTACTCATGAAGACAGCCAATGAATGCTTGCAGCAAATATCATGGACACTGGCTTGCCACAAAAGGGCATTTCCCACACCTAAATGTATGAAAAAATGCCCTTGTTTTTACAACACTAAAGAAGCAACACAGCACCTTGGCCTTTCTTAGTCTTTGAAATTTGTTGGTGATCATTGGTCAAGTGGCCCAAGCCACCAGATAACAATATCCCTGGAGGGCTCAGCAGGTAGACAAATGAATGTTTGAAGGGAACACAATGAGTATGGTATATGCAGCTATTGAGCAGCTTCAGAGAGGCCCAGGGGAAAGGCCTGCTAGGGGTGAGGGGCACATTGCTGCTGCAAATTTTGAAATGAAACTTGAGAAGGCTAGTTAATAGCTGTTGCAGTGTACTTACATGTATTAGTATATGTATATAACGGTCAAATTGTCGGTGCGGAAAGCATTATCAGTCTGGTGCAAGGTTATAAACTGTGGAAGTTGATGGACAACTACTTCGAGCGCCAGATCTGTAACTATGCAGCTACTCGCCTGAATTCCAGTTGTATTTTCCCCGCCAACAGGCGTTTCTAGAGAGCATGGTTGTGTGTAACGGTTTAGTGAATGATGGCTGGCCACGTGGTCATTAGTTTGAGCTCAGTTAATCGGTGTTTATGAGCATGGAATCTCTGTTCTATCCTTTCAGAAGAAAGCTGCAATTTAGATAAGTACCTTCAGCATATTCCATAGCGATCATGAGCGCTTTATCTTCCAAGAAGCTGTCATAGTAGGCTATGATATTTGGGTGATTGAGCATAGCCAAAACGCGCACTTCGTTCAGAGCAGTCTGCCGCTCCTCACGGTTCATGTCGTCGATTGGAATTTGCTTAATGATGACCAGGTGGCCATCAGTTAGCCGACGACAAAGAAAAACCGTTCTGCAAATCAGGAAAAAGCCCCAGTTGATCCATTATGCTTTTGCGAGAGAGAATGCGATGTCCTGCTCACCCATAGGCACCTCTTCCCACAACCTTAAGCTTCTCATACCCTTCCATCCAACGGACGATGAGAGCAACGGCCCTGAGTTCACCAATTAACCAGATCTAGGCAGCGGCGTAGCAGCAGAACAAGTAACGCTTCCTGCAATGATGGTAAGCGACCTTCTGCACTTTAGCACAACAGCAGTATCAATAACAACGTATGCATATGTGTAACTTCTTTTTTGAAGCAGTTACAGCTGGCGTTTACTTCCATTCGCGGCATTTAGGCTGGCCAGGCCGGCTACAAAAAATAAAGATGAGGATGTACAAGAGGATGGCACCAGGAGTGCACTATTTTGCTAGCGCGCTTAACAGCTGCGTTGCTTTGGCAACAGCCAGTTCGTGCCCGGCCCGGGCGCGCCGAACAGGGATAAGGGCAAGAAAGCCACTCAAAAGCCAAAGTATATAACGGGGAAGTGTTCTGGCAGGCACTGCACTGGCGCGTATATACACAGGTAGATCTACAGGAATCCCGTAAGGATAGCCTTTTTTGGAAAGTCAAGCGAGTGGCTTTCCTGCCCTTATCCCTGTTCACCTTGTACATGTTCTCCCTGTTCTGCATGATCACTTTGACAAAGACTGTCTGGGTACGAGGTAGGGGACAAAAGTTGATATCGATGCAGACGAAGGCGAACAGAAAGTCAGCAATGGACGATTCTTCGTCTTGCTCCAAAACATCCTTTGAGGTTCCTAAGAATTTCTGGACTGTGAAAGCTTTGAAGAGCTTTCTAAAGAAGCATGGTGTCTACCTGGAGGGAAAAAAGGCTGAACTTCTTGAGAGGTAAGACCAGTCCCTTCACCGAACTCCTCGGTTTTTGGCAAAAAGTTGATTTATTGACCAACAAACTGTGAAACTCAGGGCTCAATTTCTGTATTTTTTTCTCTTTGTCAAGGGCCTTGCTCTATTATAACAACCCTGGCGCTGCAAAAACTAAACGCTGCGCATCTGGGGCAAAGTCTGCTGGACCTGGTAGTCAATCGAAGCCAGGACAAGAGTCGGTGCCACCGTTTCCAGTAGATGGTTGGAGCTTCTACCCGTCAGACTTTCCGAAGGTCTCGTTCTCGACAATACTTGCGCATATGGTAAAGTATGGGAAGCCTATAGAACGCTCAGGAGATGGCATTTTTCTGGCCATGAGACCCTTGGATTGTGCCAATGAGTTTTCTTTTTTGGGGATATGTTCATGACGTTTCCGTTTCTTGGGCTGAGAAACCGGCGTTTGTGAAATCGAAGTGTTGGGCGTCGCAGAAGAAGAGCGCGTTGTACCATCAGAAGATCATTCTTCAGACCAATTCCCCGTCAGAACTAGAGAATACAACTACAAGTCTTCTTGCAGACAGCAGTGCACTGGTCATCTTTGCGAGTTGTGAAGGTTGCGTTGCTGGTTCAGATGGTGGTCTTTGTTCCCACATCTTTGCACTACCTTTGGTACTGGAGAAATACCGCACCAACACGAAGGCTGTAACGTCTTTGCCCTGCGCATGGGGACCTCGTCGCCGGGATGTCGATCCGCAGTCCATTGCGGAGGTCGTCATCGAAAAAGCAAAACTTGATCGTTTGGGAGACCCACTTTCATCCACCCTTCGCGAGGCTCGGAGTGAACATATTACGGATGCTGTCCATTGGTACGTGTTGTCTTGTGAACAGGGAACTTTCTCTGCCTGTCTCTGTCTGTTTGTCTCTCTATCTTTCTGTGTTTCTCTGTCACTTTCTTTGTCTTTATCTGCCTGCCTGTCTGTCTGTCTCACGTTTGTGCATGCCAGAATAGTACTTGTTTTTTTTTTTCACTTTGATAAACCTATTTCCTCTTTGTCTCTTCTTTCACTGCTGGTTGAATATTGTCTGCGTGTCTGAGCATCTGGTGATATTAGTCTGCATATGCATATAACTACTTAGCAGGTGCACGGTATGCACACACGCACGCACGCACGCATGCGTGCACACATGTGTTCACTGGAGTAGAGTCATTCATGCTGTGCGCCTTTTTTTTTGCCTATTCGCTCGCAGATGATGTTGACAGATTGAGGGAAAATCTGAAAGATAATTGTTCGATGAAAGCACTACTTCCGTCATCCACTGAGAATGTGCAGTGTCAGTTTGGTTATGTTCCACGTCGAAGTGTGTTGAGCTATCAACAAACATCCCCTTACCCTAGCTCAGTGACTCTAACGCCTGCTCTACATACCAGTACTAAAAAGCAACAATTGTCACCAAGTTTTTCGGATCTGCCAATGGCAACAGCAGAATGATTTCCCTGCCACTGATCATACTAGTACATGGCGTATCAACATCCTTGATGCTCAAGCCCTTGAGTGCCGTACAAGGGAGCAGTCGAAGTCGAAAGAATGGGTAGATGTCCATCAGTATACACTTACTGCATCAAACTTCTACAACATTGCTCATTGCAAGCATAGACAAGCAGGTCTTCTGTCTGCATTATTTTATGGACAGGACTTATCCAACATTCCTGCAATACAGCATGGGAAAAAAAATGAGCCAGTTGCAATGGCCGTAAAGGCAGATGAAGGACACCCTGTAGTTGTTCGAGGTTGTGGCATTGTTCTCCATACAAACTATCACTACCTTGATGCATCACCTGATGGCATGGTATTTGACCAGTCCGCAAGGCCTCAGTATGGTCTTGTTGAGATTAAATGCCTACATTCTGCCTTTCTCAAGTCATGGTCAGTGGAGGAGGCTTCAGTGAATGATGCTAAATTCTGCCTTAAGCTTGTCAATGGCCATCTACAAATTAGTCGAAATCATCCATACTTTTGGCAAGTGCAAGGCCAACTTGCTCTTTCACGTTTGAAGTGGTGTGACTTTTTTGTTTGGATTGGGCCACAGAGCCATTTTTTAGAACATATCATGGCTGACAAGGACTTTTGGTTGGAGATGATGTTGCCAGCATTACAAGGTTTTTATATTGAACATGCAGTGCCGTATCTCCGAGCTCGCAATTGACCTGTTCTTCCTGGGCCCAGCTTACCTAATTTACAGTCTATGTCAGAAGAGTTACCTCTCTGTCACTTTGAGTTGTTCCTTGACTCAGAGCTGTGCTAATCTAGAATAGGCGGAAGGAATGGGAGCAATGCATGCACCATTATTGCTGGATTGTTTGTTCATGATATGCTACGCATCAGCAGTCCAGCTCATCCGTCTATTTCTGCGATGTGATGTGATGAATAGTGGAAATGCAGTTTATGACCACCTAAATACATCAGAACTTCTCTCTGTCAATAAATTAATCACTATTTAGCCAAGCTTGAACCTATGTATTGCACAAGAATCGTTTGTTCATCCAACCATTACTGCTTTTCAGGCCATGATGACTGTGATGGCAGCACAGTCTGAAATGTCACCACCGGCTAGAGTTTTTGGCAGTGTACTTGTGATTATTCCAGTTTCCTTTGACATGTGCTGCCTTGATGGCCACTTCATTCTGTTTGACAGTCATAGTCATGGTATGTCTGGGGCTCTCATTGCCATTGTTCCTGTTCAAAGAGCTGCTGAGTATCTAGAGTACTTTCTTCACGTTATTACTCCTGGGCTTTAATGCAGCAAACAACACCTCTGCTGCGCATATTTCTTATTTGTCTCCATGTCAGATAATTTTTTGGGGCATGGATATCTGCTTGTCATTTTGTTTGCACTGAAATTTCTCTATAGAACATTCAGTACATGAGTTAGAGCTTCAGGTACAAGCTCATAATATTTAAAAATAAACTAGCAAAAGTATATTACAAGTGGAGTCACTTTATTTTCGAGTTTGGCCCTGCAGTAAAGGGGCAAGCTTGGGTCCATAGCACATTATTTCCGTGTCCAATTTTTTGTCAGCGAACTCTGCTCAGCTTGTAGGTTATCTGTGCGTGCGTGTGTGAATGAGTCAGAGAGAGAGAGCAGGACAGAGAACTGAGGGAAGTGCATGTCAGGCATTTGTTTCTGATTCGGTGATTAGTGGGCCAAAAAAATTCGTAAGAAGACAACAGACTGTCCAAATTTGGTGCAACCAAACATTGATAGCGGAATATCTCGGTCAAAAATATGAAACAGCTTCGACGGCCAGTCGATCGGTAGCGAGGGACGGCTTGGCGGTGGCGCTGGTCGAAAGGAAAACGACAGAACAGCGGTTTCCTTCAGGCGACGATGTGTCTTCCGTTTAGATGGCGATCATCCCAGAACAGAACTAGCTGGAGCAGAAGGTAAGCTGGGGAGGAAACAGGACTCCTCAAAATGAACACTACAAACAACTGTGTTCCCCGTCACGGAGAAATCTTTTCCAACTTTGCGGCGTATCGCTTGGATGCACTGTTTCTGCAAAGAAATTTCCCTAGGAAAATGGTGGAACGAAAAATCGGGTCTCCTTGACCTTCGATTCTTACACTTGAATACACAACAGTGGTCTCCTGGCGGCTTTTTAACCGAACGAGCAATTTCCTCTCGTAGATCTACCCAGACGACCTTTGTTAAAGTGGTCTATTCTGGCTGCTGTCCACACCCAGTCAAACCGGCATGATGATCATCACATGTAGTCTCCGGCAATACAACTACTGTAAATAGAGAAAAACAAATAAGTCGACATTTCTCGCCGGCTGTTCTCTTCTTCAGTCACCCGCAGAGCAATGTGAAAATGGTGAATTTTTGAAACACACCTTCGTGTGATACAGTGGAATACTGTTGAAACCAAAACTAGTTCCCCACATTCACACAACACAGCACTTCAATCTTGATGGCGAAACAAACATTCCAATTTATTATGGGAACACTATGTGCCATTTGAGGGCAGTATGTCTTTATGCAAAATGCAAATCTGTGAATCAGCAAAACTAGTACTACGATCGCGAGTAGAGAAATACTTGACAGTTACTATGGTTACTGTAATAGGCAGTCAATAGCTTAATAGACAAGCACAGACGGAAAACATTCCAGCGCATAAAAGGAGGGAAATGCATGAATAGGAAAGGCAGATGGGAGCAAATTGCAACCGTTAGCCAGCTGCCTCTAAGGTCAGGGTAAAGTCGGAAATCATGAGCATGGCATGACAATGACAATCAAAATTACTACATGGAGCTGACTGATTGCGAAGGAAACAGATGGGTGCAGCTTCATTATTATGGAAGCAATGGAGCACGTGAATCTTTGACCTCTGGCTCTTCTTCTTCTTCGTCAGCCGGAGGTGCTGTGGCAGGCACGGCTGTTGGTAAGTTTCCTGATGAAAAGTGCAGAAACATTAGGCTAGATGCTAGTACATCTGACAACAAATATTCAACCCAGAAGCTAAGCTAAACAAAACTTAGGCTCTCCGAAGTTTTACAGAGCAACAGAGCATGGTTCTAGAGATACTGGCAGCTACCAGCAGCACTCAGTTGAACTTGCACAGCTACAAAATAATTATTTGTATCCTAAACCTAAGAACAGTCCAGTAAAGCATGATTCTTCTTGCACGGACTGAACATTTACTTAAAACTAAGAAGTTCACAATCATACGGACCAGTGAAGGAGATGTTGCTAGACATTGTTTCGGTGTTACTCTCCGCCATTCTCAATGAAGTCTCAAACTCTGCGGATGCTTGAAGCTGCTATATGCTAGTGGAGTAGAGATTTCATGAGTGGCTTACCGGGATTGTACGGCGGTGCCACAGGGTAATTCCCACCAGCAGCTGCAGCTGGTGGGTAGACAGGCAGTGCAGTCCCTTGAACAGGAACTTGAACACAATCAAAGCAAAATAGTTAATAGAGCAGCAAAACTGAATCACTTACATGAGCAGCTTTCTGACTGCAAAAACACATGGTGCTGAAAGCGAAGATAAAGTTCCGTCTGAAACTCGCGCAACGGTCAATACGGTTAGTGTATTGGCGTGACTGGCGTAGATTTACTTGCGTCGATCTCCCGATGCTCTAGCTGGAGATCAATGCTTGGTTTGCTTGGTGAGGTTTCACTGCAACTAAGATTCGTCCGGGACTCCCCAGGCTGGGTTTACAATACATCACTAGCAGCCTAAGTATAGGACCGAACCTGCGAGGGTTCCGTGCGCCACTAGTTGCTACCGTCAAACCGAGCCTCTTTTTCAGGAAAAAACCCGCCATCACACACCTTGGCCAGCCAACGGTCCACTGTAGGCCACCTGCCCTGTTCCTGCAGGACGCGTGCGACAAGTAGTAGCCTGAGTGCACACTGTCGCAACGGTAACCCTAGGAACGAACATGCGCCGTCGGCGATAACGACAGTAGCAGATGAGTGTCCAGAAGATGGCTTTCAGCAGGCCCAACACAACAATCAGAACGATCACCCTGACCCAACAAAGTGAGGAAATGAGCAAACACGATTATAGCCGACAAAAACAACAGGAAAGAAGGATGCTGTCCATAAATTTACCAAGCGTCGACACCAGAGTCGTCGCAATTGTCGTATCGATCATCGTTGCATGTCATCGTGGATACAAGAAGTCAAAAAGTAAATAACTTCTCTGACGATGCCTCCCGGCACGGTTGAAAAGAAGTAACCTCAGTCCTACTAGAAGCGTTCCAATTTGTGAAAATGGAACGCTACGACCCAACAGCACCGAATTCGAAAGAACCAGGAACAACCTAAGGCCGCGATTCCCCGGGACAGTGCCTTGCCCAGGCCGGGATCTACTGTAGGGGACATGCGACAGCTTTACAACGGAAGTCGAGTAGCGGTGCCAAGCTCCTCGTTTCAACTTCTGAGGCTTCGCACTCTTAGCGCCATACGTGTTGATTACGGTGCTAAAGCGCGTGACGTCAGATCCATGAGTAATTCACGAAAATACGAGTCGCTCTTACCTTACTTTAGCTGGCTCCTATCCGGTTGTCATGCCTCGTGATCGATGACGACCTCCAAGCTCACGCCATTCAGCCAGGCTCACCATTCCTCCTGAACTTTTCCGCACGGTAATCGAACTATGAACTGGCCACAACCCACTGCGAACGTCGTTTGCTCGTCCGGCTCTCAACGGAGAGAATTCGAACTCGACAGCTAGGACCTAGGCAGGCGACAAGCGGAGTGGCACGCAAACTATGATCAGCACATCCCAGACCGCTCTCTCGTCTACACAGGAGTTAGGTCTGCCGCAAAGTCGTCTGCAAGCGATTACTCCGCTCCGATGACTATTCGCGCAAACTCGCCTGCGCCAAGGTCAACCCTGGTTGCCTCCACCAGCCCAACAGAGCCTTGTGGCCTCCAACTAGAGTCGTCAGCACCACTTACTACCACCATACTACCTCAGACGCTCCTGACCGTCTCAACCATCACACCCAGGCTCAGGTCCCCGTTCGGATCGGGCTCGCGCTCGACGCAAGCGCTACCAACAATACAAGGCACTGGTACTGCATGCTCGCAGCTGGAAGCATGCTACTCCTTGAGAAACGGTTGGAATAAGATTTTCGTAAAAGGAGCGCAAAAGAAAACAGAGTAACTTACTGAGAAGCAGCCTGAATAACAGATGGTGGAAGACTATTCCACAAAAGAGAGGCAGCAGAAACAAAAGAAGAAAGGTGCTACTTAGAGTGGCAGAAAGGCAAGTCTACACTTATAGATTTCCTCAAACTGTAATTTTGCTGGAGCATGTGCATTGGCTGATCGTGGGATCATCGAAGCAATTGAATGTGTGGACCCTCACCGTATAGTAATCTCTAAGAAGCTAAGAAGCGCGGAGAGCATGCAATCGTCTCCTTTTGTGCAGTTGTTCCATCATCATGGTACAACAGAAGCAGCCTGATGAGACTGTGCTTCAGGCCATGGTAGATTTAGAGGGGTGCGGGGGGTGCTACCCCCTTAAGGCAGACTTCTGAATTTTTTTTAACTTCACTAAAGTTAAAGAATGTGGCTTCAGTGACCTTTAAATTTTCAAATTTTGCATGGGAGAAAAGACCTTAGCTAAGAACTACCTTCTGGACTGCACCCTCCCCTCAGCCAATTCCTGGATCTGCCAGCTCACTGCTGACAGATAGCACAGTCGAATAACAAAACTTGGTAATTCGAGTGGAGCTGATAAGCCATTCCATTCCTTTTAGCAGAGCAAGCTTATGCTTGTTTTCATCATGTGCTACACATAAGCTGAGGATAAGCAACTGGTCAAAACATCACCCACATAAGTTGTTTCAATTTTTTGTGTTATGTCCACATTTTGCATCTTTAAGGGAGACGGTTGAGTCAACATAATATTATGCACATTCAAACCGTTGCAGTAGGTTATGATTGTATAGGCTGACTTGCTGACATAATGGGCATAAAATTTAGTGTTCCAATCATTGGCCTATGCATTCAGCTAAGGCAAACTTGACTAAACAAAACAGCAAGGTGACTGCAAATTGCACTTTGTGTCATATAACTGCAAATTATCTGCAAAGTAGGGCAGATGACAAACAAACAGCAAGAGAGAGGTCCCTGAAGCACAAGATGAATGGCGGTGGATCAAGGACAGGCCCCAGGGGAACTCCAAAAGAAATGGTGGCCGGTGGCAGCACATTTTTAACACTTCTACATACACAATCTGATGAATAGCTTTCACCCCACTATTAACAGAGGTGGAATTGAAATGCAACCAGAATGTATAATATTGTAATCACTTGATCAAATAAGCCTTTGAAACATCCCAAAACAAGGCATGTATGTTGTCACGAGCATCCAGAGACTCATGCCAGAAAGTTTGACTGGTCAGGGAGGAAACCTTTACATGTAGGTTGGTCAGGCAAACATTGCACCAAAATAATCCAACTCAATATAGGCTAATTCTAAACTTACATAGACTAACACAGACTAGTTCTAAACTTACTAAGTCTTAACCTTACTCCGTGGAGTTCATGATCAGAGTGAGTCACTGCTGAGTGGCTCACACTTGCAGGCCAACACAATGATCCCACAATTTATGAATAGCTTGAAGTTTCACCCAAATCTTTTCTTGCAGTGCATGGGATTTTCCATGCATATGCTATGCAGTCTTTTACAAGATCGATATGGTATACTTTTGTAATAGTGTAGTGTTAACAAATAATTATCTCAGTCATGATTGAATTTTCATAAGATGTTTATACATGTAACTGGCTAGTGTCTGCTGCGGCCGGAACATTATTAGGAAGAACTTGAAAGAGCTCAAAGAACAAAGATGGGGTGATTTCATGGTTTGTAACACTAGCTGACCACAGGAAGCTGAACTTGAAATAATTTTCATAGAAGGATATAGATCACAACAGCTGTTGAAACTCTGATGGTGTTGACTATTCTTGGCCAATACACATTGAAATCACATACACAGATAGAGCTTGTCACCGCATGCACATACTTCTAGCAGTCCTCTCATTCTCTAGTTCTTGCCTGGTCCATAATATCTTAGGCATATCAAGCAGAACATTTTCAACAGATCCATCATTTGCTCTTTGCAAACACCACTGGTCTCTTGTCAGCTGTTGCTTGGGGTCCTTCAACCTGGCAGTCCTCGCCACAGCTGATGATGAGAGATAAACTCATAAAAAATACACTACACTTGGCACCTCCATATTGTATTTGTCAGCTTTTTGCGTTTGAAGCTAGGAATAAACACTGAACAGGCAATATAGATATTCCCAACTGAGGGTTCACCTCAAAAGGTTGGCATTCTCACCTAAATGTGCTTGTATAAATAGCATAAAAGACAGGCAGCATCTCAAAATTAGACCATCCAGAGGGAATGTATAATAAGCATTTTGAAAGCTTAGTAAATTTATAATTTTGTCAAGTAGTGGGAAATTGCCCATATAAGAATTGTTAAAAATCATCTTGATCTGAGGAGAGGTGATAGGTTGTTAAAACTTGAGCGAATAGACGGAGCTCAACTGAAATAATAAAAATCATTGTTTGCTGAAATAGCTATACACTTGGAAAGCAGTAAGGGTGATTTTTTTTCAATTCACTGTTGACGTCGGCATGAGCCTTCTTATCACATAAGCATGCTTGTTGGTTTCCTAGCCTGCAGCGAGGATAGATTGTTGTTGGTTTACGAATGATGCATGCCAAATGTAGGTCCCGTGGAGGCCGTAGTAAATATCCCACCCCATTGATGTCACGAAACACTTTGAACAAAGCAACACTGAGCGCACTCTGGTCGTAACGGTGGCAGCCAATGTAGTTACCAGAGTACTGATTGTTGAAGTCACACGGCCAGCCAACTGAGCCCGGAGGGGCCATGCACCTCAGATCAAGTGCACAGCGTACCCACTGACGCATGATCACATTCCGCACTAGTGGTAGGTCAAACCATATCTGACTTGTACCAACAGCAACCTCAGCCTTGGCAACCTGTTCTCGGTGTACGCCAAAGTAGTTTAGCAAACCGTCGTGCGTAAAACCTGAAATACTTCCAGTATTCCTTGGGCTGAGTGCGAAAAAGCCAATGGTTCTGTTGCGCAGTTCTTCAAGCTCAAATACAGATGAATTGAAGCGTACTGACGAGTCAGCATAAATAGCACCTCCAAACTCTTGTAGAATACTATGCACCAACAGAGGTTTCCACATGTACCAGCGTAGCTGCCACATCTGTCCACCATACAAGTCCTTTCTGAACTGTCGAACGGTGACATTACACAGCTGCTTGAAATGGCTTACTGAGCCCTGTGAAAGACCAAGGTCATAAACTATGACACCTGTAGCTGGCATGTGATAGTGAATAGAAGCCACCAAATCGTCCACCTCTTCTGCATGGTCATCTGAAACAGCTGTGACGACTGGCACACGCTTGATGGTTGGGTCTTTGGGATCCAGTTGAACAAAGCTGTTTTTCAATTCGTCTTTCCCAAGAGACATCGGCTTGGACAGATCATATTTAATGACGTTCAGAAGGTATGGCCCAGTTTGTTCCTCAGTAAAGCCTCTGTGAAAGGAGTCTGATAGCAAGTGGTACACCTGACCATTGACGATCACATGATCACTAAGCGTTCCATGGAAGGGTCCAGGCAGCCTCTGGCTGGACTGCCGGTCGTTTCTGCCAAACTCATCTGGTGCCTGACTGGCAAGCAGAGTCGTGCTGTCCACTGCTCCTCCGAAGTATAGCCCAGAATTTAGAGCGAGGCCATCCGCTGGCACGTTGATCTGCCGTATTTCGCCCTTGTCTCCATCGAGGACGACCACTAATTTCCCATGTCCCGCATACAAAGACATCCAGTGCCACTGATCATCGTCAACGGTCGGCGAGAGCCGCAGCGTTTGCACTTGTACAGCTTCCGCACCATCCGACTTCAGCACAATCTGCACACGGCCGAGGCGCAGAAACACAGCCACAAACGCCACCCGCCTGCTATCGAAGACACCATCGAGCCGCTGTGCATGAAACAGTAATCCTTCTTTGTGATTGCGATTGCTCATACGGAAGCCGAAAGCACAACTCTCAAAGGACATGGGCTGCCACGGTTGGTTGTACCGATACCAGAAGGTACCGTTGCAAGCAACACCGCCATCTGACTTGTGCGATGATTGCCGCTCGACCCATCTGCAGAGGAGTTTGGCCACTTTAACTGGAGCTATGACTCGCAAGTGGCCGATATATGAAGGAGTAAAACCTGACCAAACCATAAAAGACATAGCGACGAGCACGCAAAATGCCAATCCGCCTAGGAACGCCCGTTTACTGCACCAGCCCTTTCCATGTTTTATCACTGCCATATCATGACACGCGTTATCGCATAAAGTTTCAGCAAACGATCGAGGAAAGCCCCGCTTCACAAAGGTGTCCCTTCTGTGGCCCTAACGTACGCTCCTCGAAGCTCGTGCAGGTAGAAATGAGCACGAAACCAGCGCCCATAGCTCAGCTGGGAGGCTGTGAGCTTTGTCTTGTCGAAGTCAGTTAGTTCCACCATCACGTTGACCTGCAACTATACAGGTACGGTATGACCGGATCGCACCGTTGTCGCGCCAGACAACTTCTTTTTTCATTTGTATTGCGCTTTCGCGCTCCCCGACAGCACACTGTACATGCAGTAGATCTACATGTATGATTGTGATGTCTGTAGGTCACGCGCTTAGACGCAGTGCTTGGTGGCCTTCTAAGGGTTGTGATTAGCATATGGTACGTGCGGCCCAGTAAGGCCGTGCTCACACAGCGTTTGCCCAGACTTTGCTTTTGCGTTGAAGTACGTATCCTTTAACACGTTCCCACTTCATAATTAGCGACTGTACGTGGTATTCTGCACTGGCTGCAAGCCATCAACAGAATAAAGAGAAGAAGAAGAAGAAGAAGAAGAAGAAGAAGAAGAAGAAGAAGAAGAAGAA
>JAOWAW010081777.1:0-16212 GCA_028565695.1 Nicola tetela
GTGTGTGTGTGTGTGTGTGTGTGTGTGTGTGTGTGTGTGTGTGTGTGCTTGTGTGTGTGTGTGTGTGTGTGTGTGTGCATGTGTGTGTGTGTGTGTGTGTGTGTGTGTGTCTGCATGTGTGTGTGTGTGTGTGTGTGTGTGTGTGTGCATGTGTGTGTGTGTGTTTGTGTTTGTCGTGTGTCATGTGTCATGTGTGTGTCATGTGTTTGTGTATGAGTGTGTTCAGGTTTGTGTTGTGTCATGTGTGTACTCTTAATCATCTCAGTGTCTTTTGTTCCTGTATGTGTATGTGTCTGATCATGTGTGTTTGTGGGTGTTAACGTTTCTTGCATGGTTTAGTGATATTTCTCGCCAGCTTCCATTCACCGCAAGTGGTCTTTGAGCAGTTGTCTGTAATCTATGCCTTTCCACGGTGAGCACTTTTTCTCACGTTGTTGATGATTTCAATAAAACTGATTACTCAGGCCTACAGGGACGGTACTTGTGAAAAACACTAGAGTTACTGAATAAAACATCTTGAATGTTTGTACAACCCTCAACTGGAGATACCCATAAGCACTTTTAAGGTTCTATTGGGATTGGTCTACCTTTTGCTATAATGAAATTTTTTGTTTCCCTGATAGGTACCTAGCACGTTCTTTCACACTAATATTGCCATTCTTCCCGACCGGCACAATGGAACGCGTGGACACAGAAGGACAGATAGCAACAGCTCGGGTTAGAGGCGTTGAGTGGTTATGTCCTTGTTCTATGGAAATGATAGCATTACAGATCTGCTACCAGTATGTTTCTGCTGCCATCCACTGTGTAGTAGTAATGGTCTTGGTTGTAAGATTTGTCTGATTGCCAGGGACACATAAGATGTAACTTGTCAGTATAAAGTTACTGCTGAACATACTTGAAAATGTCTAGCTTGTCTACAGCTAATTTTACACAGCTGTGGCTATCTACTCTTTGTGGAGCATAGTCTCATTTGCCACTACCTTTCTGTTGTTCTGCTCAGACACTGGCCAAGCTTCTGTCTGGCATTCCTCTATCTGCTCAAGGTCCAGCACAGATTTTGATTTTCGACATCCATGCACTGCAAGAGCGTTTCTACTTCACCGACAATGTCATCCCAAGGTAGGGACTATGGAACATGTTGCTACCAGGGAAAGCAGATTCTTTAGGGGTTTTTCTGGTTGAGGTGCCTGTGGCTGTTGCAAATCCAAGTATGAAATGGAAATGTACTGTATTAGCCAAAATGTTGTGGCAAGTGCAGATGGTCCTTTTGAAAGCTAACTGGTTGGTACGTTAGCTCACGGAACGAAATATAGGTGCAGGTATGCAAAGGTGTGCATGGAATGGCATAATACTATGTACCATTCAGGCTGTGACAAATCTTGACTCAAAAAAAAAAACAGGTATAGATAGCAAAATGACAAAAATAATCACGAGCATTGTGTAAACATTGTCACAGTTGTGTAACATTGTCGCAGTTTGTGAAAATGCACTGATTGTCGACATGTTCTCTCTTTGCGCTAAATGAGTTTATCAGTTTGTTGTGAAATAGGTGCAGATTGATTGCACAAGTTTGCATGTTTAGGCCGCCAGTGTTGCCAAGTCCCTCCCTTCCCCAAGTGTACTGCTATTCACCATTTTGCAGAATTTTCCATCATTTTTTGCATACTCACTAGAAGATTGACTTCACACCTCCACTCATCCATGCACTGCACATACATATACCTAACACGTACAGCTAACTTGAAACATCCTCACACCTCCCCTCATTACATGCGCACCCTCACACCTCTCCTGACCTAAGACACTCGCACATATATGCCTATCAGTTTATGCTTTGATAGGAAACTCTTCAGTCCCTAGGGCCTGATTTTGCCAAACTAAGACAATGATTGACAGCTGCTTTCAGCAACAGTTATTATATTCAGGACACATGATGTTCAGTATCCAAAGAACAGATGTTAGTGTTGATACCCTTACAAAATTGCTTTCTGTTTGCTTTCTCAGCCTTTACACACACCAAAAGGATTATTGCAATAGCAATGATAACATCCTGCAAGCAAATTGCATCACAGCTGTACTGCATAAAGTATTGCATAGAGCAACAGATGATAAGCGAACACAGACTGTAGCAAGGGAAGGGACCTGTTGATGACACTGTGCCATGTAATCGTTACTTGGAAATAATTGTGTTGCTCGAGAGCTATATAATAATAGGCAAATTTTTGGGCAATGTACAGCCCTAGCAAAAAAGAAACTTAAACTGCTGCACCATGGATCCTATCGATTGTATGCACAAGCCAACATGTAGTAATCTTAGGTCTTTAATTGATATATCAACAGGATACAGTGTACATTTACTACAAAAATCGTCATTCCACTGTGTTGTAAGCACAGTACCATGTAGGCCAACGAGCATACTAGTAACGGGGTATCAGCTAAAACAAAGATACCGATTATCAGAAAAAAAATCCCCTAATTATGATATGATTTAATACCAGTATTTCTCTTCATTTCTGATATATCAGTTCATCACAACAGGTAATAGTATAAACACATGTAGTATGAAGTTCCCCACGTCTCCACCACAGATTCATGTAGTATGAAGTTCCCCATGTCTCCACCACAGATTCGTGTCTCTACAGCATGTACAGATTCATAGGAACACAGTGAAACTACCTTGGCTGCTCTCCAACCTTTTATAAGCCTTTTCCCTGTCTTTCTTACTTGCAACCTTCTCTCTTCCCTTATGGCACTCTGCATTGTAGACAATTCTAAGTCTCTTTACTTCTTTTCTTAAGCTTTACCAGTTGCCTTTGGTGTCATAAAGTTCCTCATTGCCATCATCTTTTATCTGGGTGGCGTTTTGTACACCCTTCTTGTTTCCTTCAGTGAATGTGGAAAGTTAATTTTTTCTTCAGTCAACTGTTCTGTTTCCTCCATGTATGATGTTTCTGCTCTGGGTGCTTTGCATTCCATTGAACACATGTTGGCATTAGAATAACCAAACACTGCCAGTTTGTGTTCAGTCAACACCTTTGGGTTGACTTTTTTTGTCCAACAGGGTTGGTTGAGTTAAATACTCCACATTAATGCTCCTAGCTGCTAAAAGTGTTTGCTATCAATGTTTTTGGTTTGCTTGTTCAGATTAGAGACAGCTGTTCCATTGCTCTTGGACAAGCTGCGCTCTCTTGATGACCATGACTGTGTGTCCATTGCATTTCCTGACGACGGTGCTTTCAAGCGCTTTCACTCACAGTTTGGTGCATACCCAACGATCACATGTACAAAGATCAGAGATGGAGACAAAAGAATTGTCACAATCAAGGAAGGTAAACAAATGCTGGGTTAGTTTATGGCTGTACTTGACTTCTATCTCTTTAACAGCATTTGCAGTGAATCTTGCAAAGTGCTGTCAAAGAACATTATTTTCTAACCTGTCCTCAGTTCTGAGATGCCTTGTTATTTTTGTACCTTTTTTTCTTGATTCCTCTCTTTCCATTTCTTCATATACAGCATGCAATAACTATGCCTGCATTATTTTTTTTACTGGTATTTCCAATGATGCATATCATTTGCTGACAATGATCAACGTGAAGTATGTACTACATGTATACTGTATAAAACAGCTACAAGTCATGTATCTTGCCTCTCTTCTTTGCAGGTGCACCCAAAGACCGCCATGTTGTCATTGTAGACGATCTCGTTATGACTGGTGGGACTCTGATTGAATGCGGAAAGGTATGTCATCTCTATATAGTGCTTGTTATGGTGTCATGGTCAGTAGAGAGTTCTCAGGTAGTGACTTATGAAAGACCAGCTTTAAAAAGTCAGGGCATTTTTTTTATGGGTTTATGGCATGCAGGTTATTTCCAGACTGGCACTCATATATAATGTCATCTATATTAATCTGCCTTGAATAAAGCCACCTGGCACTGTTGCTAATTGTCATGTGTGTATGTATATGTATGTAGTATGTGTGTATGTATATGTGTATATGTGTTGGTTTGGTGTGTATGTAGTTGTGGATGTGTGAGATGCTCTTGCTGTTTTGCTGTTGTTTTTTTTTTTTTATCTTTTTATTCTTGTTTTTCAACAAGCCAACTTCCAAGATCCAACCGTCAGTTAGCCCTAAAACTCAACTCCCTTAACATACCAGTAGAACTTCTCACACATGGAGCTCTCACTACATGTACAGATGTTGAGTATTGTGTGTGGTATTCACAATGCCCTGCACATGATCTTCTGTGTCATGGTTTTGGTAGGCTCTCCGGGAAAGTGGTGCTTTGCGAATTAGTGCTTTTGTGACGCACGCTGTTTTTCCACAAGAAGCATGGAAACGCTTCACACCTTCATCGGAATGTACATTATTCAGTCGCTTTTGGCTGACAGACTCCGTGCCGTCAGCCACAGAAGTCGCCAAGCATGCTCCATTTGAGCTTCTCTCTCTAAGCACTTCCATAAGCCAAATACTACTCAGCTACGACTTGCAGAGATAGCTGCCCTCTTTGGGATTCACCATATTGAGAGCACTTCTGGGTGTATGATGACCGTTGCTGAAAGTTGAAGTCTTCCTGATGTATGTAACCAAGAAACAATGTTTTAACGTCTTGTCTGTCATTTCCTAGCTGGAGATATTCTTTCCATTTTTCCATTATATTTCATTGCCAGAAAATGAATTTACAATGTGTACAATGGTGAGGCATTTCCCATGAGTGCTGTTGCCTAAGATGTTCTTCAGCTGTATATGTTTCAGGAAAATGTGCTTCAAAGTCAAACTCCATGAAGTGTGTGCGTTTTGTGCATGAAATTCATTGACAACACTCAGCACATACTGTATAATACTTTTGAAGTTACTTGATGTCAGTCACTTTCATTGACAGAAAATATCCTACTGTTTTCTTCTGAGATGAGCAAGTCTCAGCAATTTGAAGCTGGACGGGATCCATATTCAAACACAAGTCTGTTTGGTTTGTGTGTGCAGTACTGTTAGCTTGTCATGTTCAACTTTTGTTTTCTTTTTTTTGAAGCTCTGGTGGCTGTTACAACAATACCCCACCCACCCCAACACCATTAACACTGCACATAGGGCTTGTTTTGTCTGAATGTGCACTTCCCATTGAACTGGTTGCCATGTAGTCACTGCTGCACATGATACCGCATGGCCGTCTCAAGGTCTACAAATGGCAACAACACAACAGTGGACACAAGGGTGCGTACACTTGAGCTTCGTGGGATGTTGCATTTGCCGATCCCCTCCCCCCCCCCCCCCTAAAGACAACACCACTCCTTGAACTAACAACAGCCATTAAGATTGTTCAGTCAAAAACATGAAATGTCAGCTTGCTTACTTGGGTGAGATGTTAAGCATATGATCCAGGGATTAAGTAAATAATGCTGAAAATACAGAAAGAAAAAAAAATGTCACAGAAAACGAAAATCAAAAATGAAGGGGATGGTGATAGTTTTCATTGACATGAAAGATGCAAAAGAATGTTCTATAAATATGAATCTCAATTGCGCTTATTTCATTGTATTGTATACAAGTCTTCAGTAATTTATCAACGTTGGCATTTCTTGACATTTGTGTGCATATTTCATATTCAGATGAAAACCCTAAGACTGCAATTTAAACTGAGTTCCATGGTCATCTACTGTCCCACAATTTGCATGAAAAGACTCTTCAGTCGCCTTGCTTCATATGTTACGGTGTTCTTCCCAGCGTGCATTGGTTCTTGCTCCAATGGCTGCTCAACAACGGTTTGGATGTTTCGGCCGTGCTCTGAAGATACAGAGATGCAAGTGAAGATTTCAATCAGAAGATAAAAAAAGGAGGACAGGTTGGAGGCAGAACAATATTAGTAAAACACAAGAAGTGCTACACAAAGGCAAAGAAAGGGGGGTTGGAGATATGGAGAGAGACAGGAGACATTCAAAACAGAGAAAGAGAACATGAGAGAACCCTGAAGAAGAGAATCAGGTCAAGAAAATGACTTCGTTCTGTTCTTAACTACAGCTGTGGGAAATTTTTGCTGTGGGAAGAAGAGAAAGAACTCACCCTCAACATGCTCAAAGAACTGGATTATTTCCTCCACTGTACTGTCTTGTAAAAACACCATCTGCTTTGCCTGAAAAATATCAAACACAAAACTCACTTAGCAGAAAACAACCAATGAAGAAGAACAAGGCAAAGGTGAAAGGAAAAAAATCAGAAGCATTAACAACAGAAAGGACAGGTGCATGAAAAAACCTCTATTGATCACCATGGCTTCCATTAGTGACAAGAAAGATCTCAAAAGAACCTCTGTCGCTCACCATGGCTTCCATTAGTGACAAGAGATACCTCAAAAAACCTCTATTGCTCACCATGGCTTCCATTAGCGACAAGAAACACCTCTTCGCATAATACCAGGTGTCTGTACCAAGCTGAGAGAAAAAAAGAATTAATTATTAGCAGGCTACTCATTTAATGAGAAATTATGGGTGAGAAAGAAAATGACATTGTCACACTCGTGAGGATTTTCTTCAACAGTAATACACATGGTATTTTGTGTTTCAATAAATCCACCAGTGTGCTCTTGTTTTCCCTGCAAGCCTATTCCTGTTCTTTTCTGCAACCAATCTCTCCCTGTTTTTCACACATGCGCACACACAGAACATCAATGTATTGTGTTTGTGGCTGTAGGTGGTATGACAGCAAGCTCTAGAAATTTACAACTGAACCAATTAACAGTGAAAGACATGAAAGCACATTCCCTCCTTCCAAAAAAAAACCAACAATTAACATTAGGTGAAACCTTTCTTCTGCTAACCTTGCGGTTGTATGGTTCCAAGCTCTTCATGATTCTTGAGATGCCAAATTCGTAGTTTCCCTTTGCACAGTAAAGTGTGCTGTACAGTACACACAAAAAAACTTACCTTGGTCAGCATACAGTGAGTGAATGTGGGAGTGGTCAGTTTAATTTTGTTCAAATGCTGAATATGTTAACGATGTAGACAATGTGCAGTCTCACCATAACAACAATGGTTGTCCCAGACTTAAGTGTAACAGAAATTGTTACATTTGTTTAGTGCAAGCTGGCAGCTGGCACATTCTAATTACTGTATTAACTGAGAAACACTATGATTGAGCAGCATTGCAAGGTATATGCCATACAGCATCGAGATAGATTGGTATGACAGTACCTGCACATCAATATAGTGTTTTTGTTCACAGAAGAAATGGGTTGTTTCATTCCTCCATGATTTTCACACCCAAAATGCCCTCAAATACAGTATATACACATGCATGACTCATGCGTATTTATAAACATAGTACTTCAGTTGTAACCACCAGTGGGTCATACTACCATCAATTCACAAACCACCTGTGCACTTGAATGGCATTACTAAGAGTGAACTGTGGCAGTACTTTGCCGTATTATTTTAGCATCACAGTAGTGAGCTGAATTAAGACGTTTATGACAACCTGATCAATGTCCAAAGCTCTGGGTGTGAGGTCATTGACATCACTTACCCGATTACCAGGTTAACAATGCAGAGGTGGAAGAGCTTCCTATCTGGGTCCTCATACGCAACATGTTCCTGTTGCAAACAAGCACCATTGTTACAAGACAGTAAACATCACACATGCAAGACAGCTGCTTTTTTGCACCAACTGTTGATGGTTATAATGACCTGTAAGCGTGAACTAAAGTCTTACAGACGAAGTTTGAAGTGAACACTGCTTGTTGGAAAAGAGATGCATACTGTGGACAGTGATATCCAGTGTTGTGTTAGTCTGCAGCTTTGCCTGACTAAATCAAGGCTCGGTGATGGCAAACTAAATTTCACTTCTCCGTTGGCAGAAGTATTTGAAATGAGCTTAGCACATAAGAGCAAAAACTTACTTCTTCCTTCTCAATTTTTCTCATCAGTTCTTCCGCCTAAAAGGAGAAAGAGAAACAAGACTCGAGAGAGTGTAGGAAGGCGGACTGACACCAAGAAAGAGACTGGGATGAAACATGAAAAACAGAGAGAAGAGAAAGCCTTTCCTCTGATGAAGACAGTTGAAAGACAGACAACCAAAGATGGAATGTGGTCAACTGGAACATTTTTTCTGAATGAAGACAATTGGGTGAGAAAACAGAAGGAATCATACCTCTTCATTTTTGCTCGTCATGATGTAGGAGACGCAAAGGTTTGCAAGGACGATTGCACTCACACTCAGAATCTGCAACATGCAGAAACATTGAAAGAGTTTACAACAGAAACACTGTTGCAGAATTGCATGCACCCTTAGAGCATTATTACTGCATTTCTCTCATGCATTGAGCTGCATGCGGAACAACTCTGGGGTGTTACAAAACCCATGATGAAAACACTCTTTATTGAAAGAAAAACAGAGTTTGCCCTTATGGGCACCCACATTGAGTATAACTACCCAGAGATCATGAAAATGCAAGCAGCCATTACACAAGGCACAGGTGATAGATGAGGGGGCATGACTGTACCAAAAAAATTAAACCTAGAGGATTTTCAGCCAGTCGCTAATTAATGTTCGGCTTGTATACATTAGAAAAGAGGAGAGAAGAGTAAAGTATACACAACACAAGAACCTCCAGAAAAAAATAAAAAAGTGTAAAATAAAAGGTGACTCTGTTTTGCTGCAAAGAGGTAATCAACTAGACATAAAAGAAGAAGGAATGGTAAGAAGCAGCAGTGTAAGCCAGGAGTCAGAACAAGAGTGGACAACAGAAGAAGGGCAAAGAGTGGAGAGAGACTTCAGAATACAAATAAATGACAGGCAGATATAGGAGATTTGGCGGAAATGTTAGTTTTAGAAACAATGTTTTAAAACTGTTGTAACAAGAAGATGGTTCTTTTCTTTATATAGAGAAGAGCAGCATATTAAGCAGAAATGCTTAGCTGTCCATTGCTTACATTGTCGATGTGGTTCTTCACGATTGGTTCGTAAAAGTTTATTGCATCCTTGTACTTCTCCTGTAGACACAAACAAATCATTTTGGCAAAACATAACAACAGAATTTTCATACAAAATGGAAACAAATCAAATGACTATATGATACAGCCATCAAATACATTTACAACACTATCACACACTTGTCAACAAACACACTAAATGTGTGCATACAAGCATATATAATAATGTGTGTGTGCGTGTGTGTTGTGTGTGTGTGTGTCAGTGTGTGTGTGTGTTAATTCAAAAAGAAAGGTGTAAGCAGCAGAGCACATCTCACACACAAAAAGACAAGAAGCGAAATTGAAATTATAACAGCAGCAATTGGCCCATTCATCAGTCAATCACTGCCAGTCTGTACAGAAACTGAAGTGAAGAGAGAGCAAAAAGCCTACAACATTAATACAAGACTAAGCCCAATCTGTTTTGGGACCTAATCGAGACAGAAGGGCTGTAAGACATGGCAGCGGGTTCCAGGGCTGTACAAGGAAAAGCAAGATTCAAACTAACTTGAAAGACAGGCTTGCACCACATTATAACTGCAACTGTTCATACAAAGTATCGTCCCCGAAAACCACATACACCACATCACTCACATATTTACCGCCTAAGCCACGTCACGCATGCACTTATCTCACACACACACCGCAACCCACGCGCCATTCGTATATGCTGCATCGCATGTACAGTTGGGATGACATAGAAGAGGGGAAAGAGGAAGTTATAAAAAAAATTAAAATAAAATAAAATAAATAAATAAAAACGTATAAATAAATAAATAAAAAGAAAAGCTATTGTGTGTGATTTCGCTAAGATAATAGAAAGTTTACCAAACTTCAATCCAAACGAAAAAAAAAAATTTGCCAAACCTGCATGAAGAGAACATGTGCCACATTGAGCTTCCAAACTTCACTTCCTTGACAGAAATTGACAGAACGACGAAAGACCTGCAACAAAGTAACGTGCTTTATTTGCTGATGTAGCAACAAACAGATAGCAACAAACACGTATCAAAGTGCTTTGTTTGTCTAGATGCTCATGGAGTGTGTACACACATATTGTGTACGACGTATTGTGTGTGATGTACTGTGTGTGTGACGTATTGTGTGTGACACTGATTATACAGCCTCCTGGTTTCCTCCATGGGTATCTCTATGCACACGTGAGTGTCTATTGTCACTAATGTCACATAAACAAAACCAACCTTCTCCAGAGCCGGGTAGTTTTCCATTGTCCAGTAAATTTTGGCTTGATGCATTAGGACAGGAATATACCTACCAACCGACAAAGGAAAACGACATTGTGAGAGAACCAACCGACAAAGGAAAGTGACATTGTGAGAGAACCAACCGACAAAGGAAAGTGACATTGTGAGAGAAAATAGGCTAAAGGAAAAACAAACAAATGCTGTCGCTGACATTTAAACAAACAAGTGATTATGTGCCAGGAACAAACCAAGCACAGTGGATAGGTGAATGAGGTAATATTCAAGAATCACTTTAAAGTTACATTGTTGCAGTTAGCTCTATGCAACCAGCTGCATCCACACATGTCATGCATCTCCCTAGTGATGACTTGAGTTGTCATAGAAACACTCACTTTTCCATGAGCTCGTCATACTCGGCCACACCCTTCTTGACAAGCTCAGCATCCTGAGCAACACGTGCTTCTTGCACCTATAACAATAACAAACATTCACTTTAACAAATAAACTAGCAGTCAGTCAACTCTGACATCACAACAAACTACATTATTCTGAATCATGTTGCAACTTCCAATCCCCTTTATTAGATAGAAATGTACTTAAACAATCACCTAACAATGCGGTCATGGTAACCTAACACTAGTCATAGTAACCATGAGAAGAGTTGTCATGGTAACCATAAGAACAGTTGTTTACTGACCAGGCAGTGTCCTTCAGCTGGTTTTAAAAACTTAATATCAAGTAATCATGCACCATGAAATGAAAGGGAGCACTCTTGAAGAATTTAGCTAGGTATTTTCCTTCTTGGTCTTTTATAAAAAATAACCACCACCACAAAGGTCTGGGACAAGGAAAGGGTTAATTTAACTCATTGTGAAGGCCACGAGCCAAATGCAAGCTTATAATATAGTTGTATTTGTATAGTCTTTTTATTGTATACACAGGACACCATGCTGCGTTTATTCTGTGTTAACCTCAGTAGGAGTTTAACAAACTGGGCTAGTGATATACCTCTTTTGTGCATCGCTGCATCTGTTCCGTCTGTTTCCCTGCCATTTCGTCAAAACGTCGAAATGCCTTCAACAAACAGAGAGACATTATTAGGTGTTCTCTGATTGTTTCAACACTCTTGAAAAAAAAACAATTTTCATAAGGTTTGCTCTTTTTCAGACAGCAACAAAGACACTGAAGCAACACTAATTTATGGGCTAGATGGTTATGATCCTACATCATGTCAACTACACCTTCTCATATACTAACACCAAAGGTGTTGCATTTCAGGCTGCAGTATTTGCAACTTCAGACCAGCGACAACCTGGCTTGCACTTTTAGAATCAGCACTGCAACCAATTGCTGGCAAACATCACAAAAAAAATACACAATTAAGCATCTTTCTGACCAGCTGCAAAATCCCATCCAGAACAGAGATAATGATTTTGTGAGGCAGTGAAGTTATTGCTAAAGAGACCATTTCTTGCTGGGAGAATCATAGCCAATCATTTTCTGATCTTTTTTTACCAGCTTAGATTTCATGCTGCAGATTTGAACCTGTGGTGAGCAAGTGCCCAAATGAAATGAAAATCACGATCTAATAACTGCTCAGCCAATCTGCCAGCTGTGTACAATCAAACCCAGTGAAAGAGAGCCAGAAAATGGTTCATTGCTGAGAGAATATTGAAGATGTTATACAATTAAATTAAACCAACTTTCTCTCATTCCGCATTGCTTGCCATTCCTTCTCTGCATCCTCTGTACACACGGCCTCTATATTTCTACCAACTTATTCCTCTCTAGAACCACCAAGAAAAACATCAAAGAGCATCTCACCTCTTCAGGTGATGACTGCTGTGTAATGACGGCTTCGACAAACTCATACAAAAACTACAACAAAAAATAAAACAGTAAAAAGTTATGAAACGGACCGAGAATTCCACAATGAAAAAATAGCAAACTTGGCTTGATTATCTGCAAATTTAATCATTTTGTTTGGGAGAGAGAATAAATGGAACCTAGACTCCAACCTGAAGTGCCATTGTTTCATCACAGTTGAAACTCCATGATAGTAACAGTTAGACCACTGGGCCAATTCAAAGAACTGGCTTTGCGGCAAGCTTTGGGAATCTGACTGACACAGTCGGGTTTGAAGAGGGGTTGGAAAGGGAGAAGAAACAAAAGCAGAAAAAGAGCAGCCAGAAACCAGCACTTGAGAAGAAGAGCAGCCAGAAACCAGCGCTTGAGAAGAAGCAGCTAGAAATCTATGTGGACTAGCCCTAAATTTAATCACCAGAATGTTTTTGTTTTGAGTCAAATTACCAAATTTGAGAAAATCTGTCCTGCATTGATATGACTAGGCCTGGAAGGTGAGGCAAACACTTTGCAGATATAACAGATTGCAGTGTGCTTTTCTTCATTTTCAACACAGATGACATTAATCAACTGCAGCAAGAACTACTAGTACTGTAATGATTCAATTATTTTGCATTTGATTAATCTAAAGATTTCATGTAGACCAGAGCTTTGATGGAGAAGACCTAAGTTTCCGGATCAAAACGTTCTATGAAAAATGTTCTAGGATGTTGGTTTAGGGGATCTTCCTCAGAAAGTTTTATTGGTTTGGAAAGAAGATGACACAACATGCGCAATGGCTGTTTTTAACGTGCAGTATAACTTTTTTAACATGCAGTATAACTTTTTTAACATGCAATCTAACTTTTTTTAACATGCAGTATAACTTTTTTTAACATGCAGTGTAACTTTTTTAACGTGCAGTATAACTTTTTTAACGTGCAATGTAACTTTTTTAACATGCAGTATAACTTTTTTTAACGTGCAGTATAGCTTTTTTTAACATGCAGTATAACTTTTTCATGTGCAGTGTAACTCGGCACACCCCCAAACAGTGCCACTATTAGTATACGAGTAGGACCTGAAGGTCTAGACCAACTCAACCATTGCCAGATGAATGGCCAGTCGAGAATTGGAGTCGGCTGGTGGCTACATTACAATTGTCCCTGGTTTGGGTGGCCTACCTTCATCTAATCTAAACCGCAATCTTCTCCAAGCATTAGCGCTGAGAACTCTCATCAATTTATCATTGCCTGTTTGATTAAACAATTGATTGCCTAAATTGTTGCAGCCCTGATAATTGCTAGAGATGTGCCTTCGTTTTCTTTACGCAGTCATGTGGCAATAAGGGCCATGCTCTTTATAACACACTTTTCTATGCTACCCATAACATACTCAAGCATACACAAAGCAAACATGCACTAAGTGAATTATAAAGGAAGTCTCTTGCTATTTTACTCACTGGGTCAAGCAGCTTAAACGTTAGGTGAGAGTTTTCTGCGAGGACATCAGCTGCCAAGTCGTAGTACTCATACTTGCAGTAGAGTAACAATAAGTTGCCAAATGTTTCTGGTGAAGTGCAACATAAAGAGAAACAGACCATTGTACTCTGTTGCACTTGCCTAACAAGCTTTAGGAGCAGTGCATAACATGATGTCACACGTCAATTCCTCTCTCTTCTGTCTTCTTTTCTCTCCTGATGATTTCTCTGTTTAGTTTTGTTCTCTGCATCTGGTTCTGTCCTACATGTAATCTGTGCTCTTCTAACATACAGTGACGTCAGTGAACACAATGGCCGTGTTGCCATGACTACAGATGTGTTGCATGACTACGGAAGGGTATGGGGAAGGAACATCTTAGTTACTACAACTGGAGATGATGGTTCAAACTGTCTTTACCCTGAATGAGGAAATTTACATGAATCATGGTAGAAATGGGGAGTTAGAGAATAATGAAGAAAAAAAGCAGAGCTAAATGTTTACCTGGTGGAAATGGATTTTGCTGCAATAGAAACTGCAACTTTTCAAAGCCCTACAAAGAAGCAGACATTACAAAGTTATTAGCAGTGTTCAACAAGAACACATCAACAAAAACTGTGCTAGTTTATCCCAACTGTTTTCTCTAAAACATGCTTCCTGTGATTTAAAGTTTGAAGATTGTGCCGTGATAATTTTCGGCAGTATGGTTTGGTTAGAGAAGAGAGCTGGGAGGCTGCCAAGAGTCCTTGCATGCATATGAGTGGTTGTTTAGTGAATTGAAACACTGGCACGTTTTAATGAGTCATAAAACTAGACTTACAGTCGTTGGCTTTGCCTCCATGTTCATCAATGCTTGGTTGTGAAGAGTTATTGAATCAAGCTCCTGCAAAAGAAGTGGGCAGAAAAGGAGAAAGTGAGAGAAGGTATTCTATTGTGCCATCCTATAATGGTGTAATAGAACATTCACAGCTGTTTGCTGAGTTCAAAGTGCATCAGTAACTGCAGCTGGCAAAACATTTTTTTCAACCCTTAGGCAGCAAGAACATTAAGCACCCTTACCTCTTCTGCTCGAGGTGGCATATCTGTGAGAGCTTCCAGGGCAAGAGTATCTGAAAAACACAAAACAAACTGAATATAACTGCAGTTTGAACCTCCTCTTCCTCTTCATCTTTGTCTTCATCTTCCTCTTCTTCTCTATAGTTCTCTCTTAAAATTCCACCCTCTCATTTTCTTTTGATTTATTTTACAATCTCTCAACTCACAGGGTCTCCTTTGTCAGACAGCAAGTTAACAAAGAACACTTACAATTCTTTGTTTGGTACTCAATGGCTGCCTTCAGGTTGAATGCTTCAATTGTGTATGTCTCTTGAAGCAGCTGAGAAGAACAGGCAAAAGAATGAAACTGACTCACATAACCTACCGTTACTAAGCTTTCAACAAAAACCTGCCACACCTGCACTACTTCCTCCCCCACCCCCTCCACACACAACACATGTACACATACATACACATGTAGATCTGCACACACATACACACCTCCATCCATTGACACACAACACCTGCACATGCATGCACATTAATTCATGTAGACAAAATGTAAGCTGGTGGTCATAAGTAGTCAACCGGATTGATGTCAGGGAGAGAGGGAGGGAGGGAGAGAGAGAAACAGAGAGAGGGGGAGGGAGGGAAGGAGGGAGGGAGGGAGGGAGACAGAGAGAGAGAGAGAGGGAGACAAAGAGGAGAGAGAAAGAGAGGGAGAGAGAAAGAGAGACAAAGAGAGAGAGAGAGGGAAGGAGGGAGGGAGGGAGGGAGAGAAAGAAAGAGAAACCAGGGGGAGAACTTCGAAAGATTGTGTGAGTTTGTGCAAGAATGTTTGTGTGTATGCATAGTGTGTGTGGGCACACAGCTTTACCTTACCTGGGTGTTACCAACACTTCTCATTTCCACGCCCTCAGTTCCCATACCAATACCAAGCTCTGTTAGGAAACAGAAAACACGCGAACAGAAAGCACAAAGACACCAAATGATTCATCCTGATGACTCTATCTGTGACTTTACGCACAGACAGTAGGTCTCACAAAACTGTGTCTCAAATCTACAGCTACTGAAAACAGACATGAAGAGAAGAGGTTGACAGAGATGGCTTGGGGAATGAATTACCACAATGTTGGAGAAAGAGGGGGGGGGCAAGAAGAGAGAAAGAGCAAGAGACAGAGCTTGGGAGATAAGCAGGAAACAAAGAGAACACAGAAGAGAGACAGAGAGTGAGAAAGAGAGAGAGAAAGACAATGTGTGTGAGAAAGAAAGAGAGTGAGAGAGGGAGAAAGAGAGAGAGAGAGAGAGAGAGAGAGAGAATGAGAGAAAGAGAGAGAGAAAGAGTGAGAAAGAGAGAGGGAGTGAGACAGAGAGAGGGGCAGGGAAACGGAGATAACGAGGGAGAGATGTTCTTAATAATACAATTTCCCTCATTAACTCACCAGGATGATCTTGGATGGTCTGTTCAATGATGTCTGAGATAATTTTTAAGGATGCTGATTCTTGTTTCAGCATGAAATAACACAAGGCCATATTGTAGCAGAGGTCTGTTCAGCCAACAGAGAACAAGAAAGTTAAAGATTCATTTGGCAACACTGAGCTTGATAGGGTTAGCTATGCTCAGAGTCCTAGCAAGTAAGTGATCACACATGCGTATGCGCGGGGGGGGGGGGGGGGGGGGGGGGGGGGGG
>JAOWAW010081888.1:0-15261 GCA_028565695.1 Nicola tetela
TTGCGTGCTATTTGACGTGACTGATGGAAGTGGTTAGAAAATTGACATCAAAATAGTAGTAACTGTGACTTGCCAGGCAAATTTTACTACTTGCATCTTGTTTTGGATGTTCTGCTGGGGTGGTTTTTGTCAGGACACTTCCGATAACGTCTCTCGAACAGATTCTACACCAACTTTTCTTACCTTCCCCGATACCTGTGTGTACATAGCGCCGGCCGAGCCGGTGCCCCCATTAATTCTATGTGGTTTCCTAGCATTCCTGGCAACGGGTTCGAACTTGCACCAACCGCTGCTTCAATGTACCTTCTTCCTTAGAAATGGCATTTTTGATGATGCCCACAGCCCTCTCTGCAAGACCATTTGAAGCAGGATGATATGGAGCTGTTCTTACATGACATATTCCATTTGCTCTGCAAAACTGCTCAAACTCTTCACTTGTAAAAACTGAGCCATTATTGGTGACCAATGTTCACGGCAACCTGTGACGTGAGAAAATGTCCCTCATGTGCGTAATCATTACAGAAGCTGTTGCCATGGGAGCAGTTCCTATCTCTATCCATTTTGAATGGGCATCAATCATTACCAAAAGCATCTCACCCATTACAGGCCCCACCATAGTCTGTGTGAATCCTCAGCCACGACTCTGCTGCCCATTCCTAAGGATGAATGGGTGCCTTTTAAGGTGACTTGGCATGAGTTTGGCAATTTGAGCATTGATGAACCAGCTGCTCCACATCCTGATCCAACCCTGGCCACCAGACATAACTTCGGGCTAGAGCCTTCATGCGAGATGTTCCTGGATGACCTACATGTAAATCTTCCAAGAAATCTTTCTGACACCTTTGAGGGACTACTACTTAACCACCCCACAAAATGCATCCTTCTTCTAACCATAACTCTGAGCAACAATGCCAAAATGGCTGAAATTGACCTTCCCTACGCTCAGCTTCTGTTGGCCAACCAGCACTCAAGTAGGTGGACACTGGTCCAAGAATTGGGTCATTCCATGTCCATTGTTTGATGTCCACACTGGTCACAGGTGTACCATCTAAATGATCCATTACTGCCTTGACATCTCCCAAACTGTCAGTGACTTCTGCTGCATCATGAGCTGTGGTTACCATTGGTAGTCTACTCAGTGCATTAGCTTCAACATTTTGGCGGCCTGGACTATACACCAAAGTGTACATATAAGCTGAAAGAATCAGAGCCCAACGAATCATTCAGCTAGAAGCTAGTGGTGGTACGGACTTTGCCTCCCCCGACAATCCCGACAATGGCTTGTGATTGGTCTCTAACTGAAAATGACGACCACAACGATAGAGGTTGAATTTCTGAAGTGCAAAAATAATGGCCAACGCCTCATTATCAAGCTGGGCATAATTCTTTTCAGCAGGCATTAAAGAGCGTGATGCAAATACGACTGGCCTCTGTGAGCCATCCGGCATAACATGGCTCAGCATGGCTCCAAGGCCATAAGGTGAAGCATCTCCCTTTACTACGAGTTCAAGCTGTGGATCATAATGTACCAACACTTTGGTGGTTGCTAAAAGCTCCTTTAATTTCTGGAAAGCTTGTACTTGCACCTGTCCCCATGACCACTTGATACCCTTTTTGAGAAGGCCATTTAAAGGTGCCAATACAGACGACAAGTTTGCCAAAAACCTGCCACAGTAATTGATCAGCCCCAAATAACTCCGGAGCGCTGTGACATTCATTGGTTCAGGGGCTTCCATTACCGCCTTCATTTTATCTTCTGCTGGCCGTATACCGACCCTGTCCACTGGGTGGCCATTGTAAACCACAGAATTTCCATAAATCTGCACTTCAGTAATTTAGCTCACAACCCAGCCTGTGCCAGACGATGTAACACTGTCCTCAGATTGTACAAATGTTCTTGGTCATCACCTCCTGTTATAAAAATGTCATCCACGCAAACTAGAGTATGTGGAATTCCCGCTAAGATGTCCTCTATTCGGCGCTGAAAAATAGCTGGTGCCAATGCAATACCAAAAGGCAGCCTTCTATATTGGAAAAGTTCTTGAGTAGTGTTGATAGTAGTGCACTCTTGACTGCCTTCTTCTAGAGGCAACTGTGCATAGGCCTGATGCGAATCGATTTTTGTGAACTTTTGTCCTCCAGCAAGTTTTGAAAAAAGGTCTTCTACCTTGGGCAAAGGGTATACATCCACCTTGCATGCCTTGTTTACAGTCTGCTTATAGTCACCACATATCCGCATGCTGCCATCTTCTTTTAAGACCGGAACAATTGGATGACGTATGGGCTCAATTATATCTTCCGCTTGTAACCTCTCCAGTTCCTTATTCAATTTCTCTTGCCATGAATAGGGAACCTTCTGGACTGGCAAAAATTGTGGTTCCACCTTTTTATCCAAGAGAATGGAAACTTCTGGCCCCTTGCAACAACGCAGATCTTCTCCAAAAACCTCTTTGTATTCCTCCAACAGTTCAAACAACTCCTCGAGTTTGTTTCCCTCAAGACTGGGTTCTTGCTTTGGCCCCTGGATCTTATTAACTGTGAGACCAAGTGTTGCCATTAACTCTCTTCCCAAAAGACACGGTCCCTTCCCCCGAACAACAAACAATTTGCCAGGAACTCCTAGTGACACTGGCTGGTCAAGCCTTCTGATTTCCATTGTCAGCGTACCCAGAACTCCAATGCGTTCTCCAGTGTAAGTTCGTAGCTTCATCCTAGTCTTCTCCAGCTCTGGCCTTTTTCTGCCAATCCATGCCAAGTACATACTTTCTGGTAATAAAGATACCCCTGCTCCGGTATCCACTTCCATCTTAATGGTCCACATATTGTTCACCATCAAGTCTTGTGTGATTGGTTGCTCTCCTGGCAAAGAAGCAATGAGGGTACAGTCAACGTCTTCTTCCTCATCCTGTGTAATTTGGTGTGTCAACTTTCCCCTGGCTTTCTTAGCGTATGATCACCTAGCCCCACTGGCACTCGCTGCCTGCTGTCCATCCCTGGACCTGCACACCCTCGCAAAATGTCCCTTCTTTCCACAATTGTGACATGTTGTGTTTGCAAATTGACATTGTTTAGCCCTATGCTGGTCCAAGCCACACCGGAAACACTTACTGAATTGTTTATCGTCGGCCACCTGCATACATGTTGAGGTTAATCATTGCACATCCACCTCACCACTAACTGTGCTGGTGTGTCTCAGATCGGCCACCCCACGTGCAGTTGCCTCTGTACCACGTGCCAATTCAATTGCTTTATCCAAACTCAACTGTCCTGATTCTGTCAAGAGACGACTTTGAATATGTTCATCATTTATTCCGCAGACCAGTTGGTCACGTATTCATCTATCCAAAGTGCTTCCAAAGTTGCAGTGCTCTGAGAGCTGTCACAATTCCACCACATATTCCGCTACTGACTCACCTGAGCAACATGTCTGCTGCAAAATTTAAAACTGCTCAATCTTCAACAGCTTCGGTGAAAAGTGGTCGTCCAGGAATTTGCACAAGCCTTGAAAGCTCTTGTCCGCAGGCTTGTCCGGAGTCGCTAGATTCCGTAGCAGACGGTATGTCTTCTTCTCACACCCATTCAATAGTATTGCGCATTTCCTGTCGCCACTACTAATGCCGTTGGCCTTGAAGTACTGCTCCAGTTGTTCCAGATAAAGTGGCCACTCATCATTCTCTGCATCAAATTCTGTTACTTGCCCTACAATCGCTGTCAGCATTCCCGAGTTCCCTCCAGAGCCACCGGAGTCACCCTACATAGTCATGTTTAGTCCTCGCTGCCAATGTGATAACCCTGGAAGGTTTCTCCCTGCACAACTGCACGCAGACTCTGAGTGTCTTTGAGAGCCAGTATTAACTCACAACATGTTCCTTTGAGAACAGGAAACAAAAGACACAAGCACAACAAGTTCCCCCAGTTATATGCATACACAACACCTGATATGTTCACATGTTCGTGCCTGTGAAACCTGCACCTGATGACACAATCCTTCTCACACCAATATTAATAACACATGACACAAAAAGCAGTCACTCTAACACAATTTAAAATAAACCCAAAGTGTATGGGGGTATGTGTTTGGAGTACTTGTTGATTGTTCAGTCGTATGTCCATTGTAGGAATTTGCTTTCCATGTGGAGTTAAAATCATAAGTTTTGTCTTCAGGCAGTTTGTGGTTCCAGATTTGCACCAACTACTGCTGCCATCAGTTCCAGTCGAGGGATTGAAACCACTGTAATTGGCGCAACATGAGCATGGGATGCAATTAGACGAACTGTCACATCTCCTGATGAGCTGAGCGTCCGCAAGTACGCCACTGCACCATAACCCTCTTGGGATACATCACAGAATACGTGTATGCTGCTTAAGTCATCTCTACACTTGCAACAAGGCACTGAGGTATCCGAACCTCTTTCAAGTGATGCAATTGTTGTATCCACTCAGACAGCCTAGTTACCAGCTCTGTTGTAAGAGGATCATCCCATCCTGTTCCTTGCAGCCAAATTTGCTGTAGCAACATGCGACTGCATATCATCACAGGTGTGAGGAAGCCAAGTGGGTTGAACACCTTACTGAGCAGCTGTAGAGCCTGCCTTTTGTGTCAACCCTTGCACCTGAGCCAAGATTTGGCTGAATAGCAAATGTATTGTCAGCTGCTGTCCACAGTAATCACAATGCCTTGACAGAAGGGAGTTCTTGTGCTTCCAGATCGATTTCCTTCGCTCTGGCTTCACTTGGAATAGCTCCCAATACTTCTGTAGAGTTTGACAGCCATTTGCGTGCTGACATTCCTGCACTTGACCACAGTGACGAGAGATCAGTATAAAACTGGACACCATCTGCCACTGTAGCAACAGAAACCAATGTGTCATCCATGTACGTTGACTCTAAGACTGATTCTGCCGTTCTGGGAAATCTTTCAGCATTCTTGCGTGCATGCTCTTGTACAACAAACTGTGCCAGAAATGGCAATGAACATAAACCAAACACAACCTGGTTAAATTTGTATATCTCTGCTTGTTGATTCTGATGCAGATCATGCCACAGAAACCTCAAAAACTGCTGATCATCTGAAGCAACTTTGACTTGCAGGTACATCTCAGCAATGTCGCATGCTATTGCTACTGGTGATTTTCGAAACCTTGTCAGCACATCAAACAAGCTTTGCTGAAGTTCTAAAGTGGTAGAAACCATTGACTTGGGGGCTGGGGCTCATCTGCCGGCACCCGTCAAATGTAGTCTTTCTCCATGTAAGCCCTAATTGTTGCAGCATACGCTTTACCAATCAGCGGTTCTTTTACCAATCGATTCTCTGTGTTCCTCAAACACTGCTCTGCCTGCATGTAGTTGTTTGGAAGATCTTCCATCTTGTCCTTCCATGGTAAGGAGACTTCATAGCGACCGTCATCTCTCTTTAACGATAGCTGATCTATGTACTGCAGCATGATGCCAATGGCATCCTCAGTTGCTTTGTTCAGAATATCGAGCTGACTCTTAATCTCCCCCGGTTCCACAAAGTCCACTGTCAATCCCACTCAAAGCTTTCATCTGCAATTACTACAGTGAAGGCTGCTTTCTGTAGGATCTTTGCCCTTCACAGCTCTCCCAATGCATTTGACTCTATTCATATGCTGAACCAACCTCCATGAATACTCGAAAAAGCAAACGCGATGACACTCATTAGTCGACCAAAAATACTACCGGTTTCCAATAACCGATTGCAACGGACTAAACCATCCTCTGCTACCAGATGTTCTGCAGATAATTAACCAGGTTCATTTGATTCAAGCAAAATTCAAAACCAGTAATCTTGAGAGACGACAAAGTGACAACAAACTCCAAAAAAGCCAAAGAAATAATAAAACCATGTGTACAAGAGCCCTGCATACAAAACGATGTACACTCCATGGTGACCAAAATTAAGGAGTCCGGCACACGCTGTGGTCTAGAAAAAACCCTTCACAGCAGAGAATATTAGGCCAGATATGCCTTAGCTAGTCGCATCAGAAGTTAAAAATACCAGTGTAAATATTTACCCCCATGTATAAAAGTAGCTGTAATGATAACTTAAGATGAAAACATCACCGATTGGAAATTGTGATTCAGCCAAACAAACAACCAATCTCTTACAAAAAATTAGATACACATACCAATTGCTTTATAAACTAGTGAAAAGTTAAAAAATTAAAATTATTCTCTACTAATCACAAACATCACATTCCATGACTCTGAACTACACAAAGAAACTATTATTCAGTAAAAAATAAACTCTACTCTTCTGATACCACATAGGTGACAAAGAGTCTCTATCAAACCAATGACTCACATTGTCGCTGCATACTGTCCCTCCATTAAAGTTTACACCTCACCAAAAGCTGGATTAGCACTGATAAGATATTTTCTTTCCTTCTATGCAAATGTTGCACAGCAATGTGCCTGTGAAATTTCTGATTATTTGTAGACATTCTTTTTAATTTACATTTCATGAGAACTCATTCTTGTACACTATTAACAAATACACAAATGAACAGAATACTTACCTGACTTAGAGCATTCACATTGGCACCGTTTGCCAACAAAACACTGCAAGTCTCGGTATGACCTTTGCATGCTGCAACATGTAGAGCTGTGCAAGCATACTGAGAAACATAACAAAACAAAGACATCCTTATTGTTGCTTTCAAGGAACATTACCACTCATTTAACTGGAAAGTCAAATCAAAACACTACTTCTAACAAAGAACATCTCAACTAACAAAACACAAACTCAATTCACATACCACACAGTTTTGTTTAATTTACAACTGTCAAAACATATACACTGTGGTGGTGTTGGGCAAAGGGATGTTCGCTGCATGCCTAACTAAGAAGTAATACACTACGCAAATCTTGCACTCTACATTGCATGAGTGTGAGCAATGCCTTTGGATATTATTCTAGTTGAAGAAACGAGTAGACAATGTGGAACTGGAGAGAGATGGTGGCATTAACACACAAAAAAGGAGATACTAAGCATGAGGGTGGGAAACAAAAGGATGCTCATCACGTGCACCTCACCAACACTCCTAACCACACAATATGTGCACAGGTACTACTACTACTCTAATTGCCATAACAGTTGTTGCCATGGCAACTGTTATTTACCTGCAAACAGATTTTATTCTAGGTAATCCAAGGTCCTATGCTGCTTTCCCATTTACTGCCAAACTTCAGGCATATGACTGACTTTCCTTTATATTTATATTTCATTATGAACTAAATTCTTATACTATCAAAAAAAATTATAGAAATTTTCTCAGCTCTACTACCAACAATGTAAACTATTGCCAACTCTCTCATATCCTCACCACTTAAATCAATTTCCTCCTATGGACACTTAGGCCACGTTCATAGATATCCAGGTAAGTTGGTATCCTGATACTCTTCTCTATGCTTAGACATTCCGTCGACACAAAAACGTGGCCAACTTGCCGATTCGAAGATTTCTCATCTGGCTGTGCTAATGGAAATTTGGATACCTGGATATCTGGGCGACCGTATCCGGATATGTGTAAATGGTGTATTTGTATAAATATGTCTCTAGACATTTGTCCGCTCAGTTAAGCAAACTGCTGGTACTTTCTTCGCTTTGTCAACGTTTTCACTGCAATCTTCGATCATTGTATCATACCATTGGAAAACAGCTGCGTCCTGCGCTGGTCACTCTTGACTTCGATCTAGATGTTAGTTCCTCTTTGTGCAAGAGCACCAAGTCTACATCTCTGTAGCCGTGTAAATGCAGACAATATTCCACCAAATAGGCCTTAGCTAGTCGCATCAGAAGTTAAAAATACCAGTGTAAATATTTACCCCCATGTATAAAAGTAGCTGTAATGATAACTTAAGATGAAAACATCACCGATTGGAAATTGTGATTCAGCCAAACAAACAACCAATCTCTTACAAAAAATTAGATACACATACCAATTGCTTTATAAACTAGTGAAAAGTTAAAAAATTAAAATTAATCTCTACTAATCACAAACATCACATTCCATGACTCTGAACTATACACTAAAACTATTATTCAGTAAAAATGAAACTCTACTCTTCTGATACCACATAGGTGACGAAGAGTCTCGACCAAACAAATGACTCACATTGTTGCTGCATACTGTCCCTTCGTTAATATTTACACCTCACCTGAAGATGGATCAGCACTGATACAGATATTTCCTTTCCTTCTATGTAAATGTTGCACAGCAATGTGCCTGTGAAATTTCTGATTATTTGTAGACATTCTTTTTAATTTACATTTCATGAGAACTCATTCTTGTACACTATTAACAAATACACAAATGAACAGAACACTTACCCCATCTCCAGCATTCACGTTGGCACCGTTTGCCAACAAAACACTGCAAGTCTCGGTATGATCGTTCTCTGCTGCAACATATAGAGCTGTCTGAGCAAACTGACAAACATAACAAACCAAAGACATCCTTAATCACGACACCATCCCAACACACCGACCATAAGAAAGAAGCACTGACACTGGACTATTGTTGCTTTCAAGGAACATTACTGCTCATTTAACTGGAAAGTCAAATCAAAACTTTACTTCTAACATAGAACATCTCAACCAAACAAAACACAACATACCCAAGTCACATATCACACAGTTTTGTTTCATTTACAACTGTCAAAACACATACCGCACTGTAGTGGTGTTGGGCAAAGGGCTGTCCTGTGCATACCTAACTAGCTAGCTGTGTTTGTGAGTCCTACAAAATATACTGTTGTGAGCAAGATCAGAACATTAGTCACTCAGAAGATAGGGCAAGGTCTGCAACTAGAAGAGACTACCCTGATCCCAACAGAGACAACGTCTTTTCTGTGAGAGCCCATAAGCGAGCCACGCCAGAATAGGATTCCTTGTGTCCTCTGAATTACTCATTTGCATGTATTCAGTACTCAATTACCTCCTTTCCTAACGATTTACAAAAAGTAATACAATACACAAACCTTGCTCTCTACACTACATGAGTGTGAGCAACACCTTTGGATATTATTTTAGTTGAAGAAACAAGTAGATAACCACGAACTGGAGAAAGATGGTGGCATCAACACACAAAAAAGAAGATACTGAGTGTGAAGGCAGGAAACAAAACAATGATTCACCACAAGGTGCACCTCACCAACACTCCTAACCACACAATATGTGTACAGGAATATTACTCTAATTGCCATAACAGTTGTTGGCATGGCAACTGTTATTTAGCTGTAAACAGATTTTCTGCATATTAGTGGCCAAGGGATCATGTCAACACATTTGCCTTACTTGTCAAAGGATCAACTACAAGCCTTCTCGACTCAGACATCGCTATGGAAGATGGTTCTGTTGGTGAAATCAGCCTGTAAACTATGTGGTAGACTGATTCGACTGAGCATCAATATTTGAACTCACAGCGTGTAACCATCAGAGTAAGTGAGAAAAATGCTGAAACATTCGAGGTAAAGAATGTGCGCACTGTTCAGAACCTGAACTTGCTGGTACAGTCAGTCTCCAAAAAGTGGTTGGTATCAACTTGGAGTCATCTTAACGACCCTGGAGTGATATTACTGGTCCACGTGAAACCTAAACTTTTGTTAGGTCGAGACAGCAGTCACCTCTCAGTTGATAGAGAGATCACTGAAGGACCACCAAATCCTCTGATGCTGACGAGGACAAGACTTGTCTGGGTGGTGTCTGCGCAGATTGCTTGGCCCGCAGTGATGATGAATTTGTCCACCACATCTGGGTTCCAGACTGATTAGATGATGACCTGCATCAACTTGTAAAACACACTTTTACAACAGAAGCATTTGGTGTTCTGGTCAAGTCAGACAGACCACAGAACCAGCAAGAGCTAAGAGCGGAAGCAATCATGGAACGCACAACACACAAAACTCACACTGGCCAATGGGAGACTGGTCTGCTATGGAAGCATGATAGCCCAAGTCTACCCTTGAGTAAGTCGACAGCCTTCAACCGTCTTCATGCCCTGGAGAGGAAGATGGATCGACTACCCAAATTTGCCAAGCAGTATGAGAAGAAAGTGAATGAGTGTATCTGCCAAGGGTTTGCAAGACCACTGACAGCGGAAAAACTTGAGTGCCACTCACCTGTGTCATGGTACCTGTCATTTCGCTGTGTGGAACCCAAACAAACCTGGAAAGCTGCACCTAGTGTTTGATGCCGCAGCAGAAACCAACAGATCAAGCCTAAACAACCACCTGATCCTTGGGCCTGATCTTCTCAACCCATTGGTGGGAGTGTTGTTCAAGTTTTGACAGCATAAGATTGGATTTGATGAAGACATCTGATCGATGTTCCACATGGTTCAAATCCGCAAAGAAGATCAAGAAGCTCAGCGATTTCTATGGCATGGTATGGATTGTTCCCAGACACCCACTGCCTACCAAATGCAAGTAATGCCCTTTGGAGCAACATGCTCCCTGGCATCTGCTCAGTTTGTTATGCGGTGCAACACAAAGGAGCTCAGTGATGACTACCCCAATGCTGAAGTTGCGATCTGCAAACGCCACTATAAGGATGGTTACTACAATAGTACTGACACTGAGACCGAAGCTACCCAATGTATCAAGGATGTTGCTCATGTCCATACCTGTGGTGGATTTGAAATAAGGAACTGGGTAAGCAACTCCCCATCGGTGTTGAGGAACATCTCAGGTACACCTGCAACCACAATGGATGTCAACATCCAAAACCAAGCTGTCGAGAAGATCCTTGGGCTGCACTGGAACACAGAGACTGACACATTCATCTTCGTCCTCAGCCCTCGTTTACAGGAGTACTTTGACAAGCTCCATGGTGAGCTAACAAAGAGACAAGTACTGAAAATCGCTATGTGTTTGTTTCACCCGATTGGATTCTTGTCATGTTTCATGATTGGAGGCTGAATCCTCCTACAGCATTGGTTGGGATGATCCCCTATCTTCCCACTCTCAGAGAGAGATGGGGAGCTTGGTGGTCAAAAGTGGACGATGTATGTTTCCAACTGCCATGCTGCTATTTGCATCCAAAGAAAGACATGAAGGTACTCGAGCACCAGCTGCACACAGTTTCTGTTGCCAGCAAAGAAGCTTTTGCAGCCGCGAGCTACCTATGTTGCAAGTTGGAAGATGGCTCCGTTGTTACAGCACTAGTTGGTGTGAAGACTCGTGTTGCGCCCTTGAGACCAATAACAATCCTGCGTCTCAAACTACAAGCTGCTGTACTGCACAGCAGGTTGACTATACAATCAAAGAAGAGCAAAAGATCAAAATCAGTCAACTTGTTTTGTTGACTGACTCAAGAACAGTTCTTCACTGGTGGCGTGCAGAGGCTTGTCCATTCAAGTCCTTCATTGCACACCAAGTGGGAGAAATCAGTGAGCTCACGGACATTTCGCAGTGGCATTGGGTCCCCACTGCAGCTAATCCAGCGGATGCGGCTACTTTGGGGAAGTGTTCTGTTTTACTGCTTGACCCATTTTGGTTATGTGGCTCTAGCTTCCTGACAGAAAGTGAAGAGAAGTGGCTGACAGAGGGAGGCAACCGTGTTGACTTGGACTCCAGTCATGCTTGTGAGATGAAGAAGGAGTTCATCAATGTCATCATAGCAGCTAATAACTGCAACTTGACAGCAGCGCTCCCAAATATTGAGCGATTCGATTTCCCTCTTGGACAAGACTGATCTGCACCACCACATGTTCTCATGTTCGTTAGACTGTTGCAAGGACGGCAACAACAGGGATGCCTCGAACCTGCCTGTTTGTTGGTCGCTGAGATTTGTCACGTGCAGCACTTATGGATGCTCAAGTCTCAAGCCGACTCCTTTGCAGCAGATGTTGCTGCTCTACGTGCCGGAAAGCCTATAGATTGTGAAAGTTGTCTTTTGACATTGTCACCTCAACTGGAGAATGACCTTTTGAAGATGCATGGACACACCGAGAATGCTACTGCTATGAGCCTAGCTGCCAGGATGCCTGTGATACTTGATCCCGACCACCTGTACACATAACTGCTGTTGAAGCAGTATCACTGTTGGAATGGTCATCACGGCAAGGAGTGCATGCTGAATGATCTCTGTCAGCAATTTTGGATTCTGCGGATGAGATCATCCGCAAAGAAGACATGGACGACCTGCCAGCACTGCAAGAATGTCTGTGCCAACCAGAAAGCACCGGAAATGGGACAGCTCCCTCAAGTGTGTACTGCTGCCTTTATTTGCCCATTCTCACACACCAGTGTAGACTACTTCAGTCCCCTGGAAGTGACAGTTGGCTGGAGAAAGGAGAAGAGATATGGGGTCACCTTCAGCTGCCTTACTATCAGAGCTGTGCATCTGGAAATTGCTACTAGCCTCACGACTGATTCCTGTATTCTTGCCATATGGCAATTCACTGCTAGACAAGGCTACCTGGTAGCTATGTACTTGGACAACAGCACTAGTTTTCACGGAGCAAACTGTGAGCTGAAGACTGTGCTTAAAGACCTTGACCAACAGCAATTGGTTGCTGAATTTTTCACAAAAGAAACTGAATGGAACTTCAATCTGCTTCTGGCTCCCCACATGGGTGGTGTGTGGGAAATTAAAGGCTTGTTCACTCCGTCAAGGTTGCCCTTTATGCCACTCTGAAAGAACATAGTCCACATGAAGAAGTCCTGGCTACGTTATTTGTAGAGGTTGAGAACCTTGTAAACAGCTGTCCCTTGACACACGTCTCTGTTGACCTGTCTGATCCTGGAAGCCTGACACTGAACCATTTCCTGCTTGGTGAGCCAAATTCTGTTATCTGCCCTGGAGTGTTTGATCGGACAGATCTGTATTTGAGGAAATGCTGGAGAACTGCTCAAGCTCTCGCTGATATGTACTGGTGTTGATGGCTGCGTGAGTATCTACCACAACTCACAAGAAGAACCCGTTGGCATCAATCGCAGTGTGGGTTGAAAGTTGGTTGACGTCATCATTCTCATTGATGACAAACCACTAAGAGGCTGTTGGCTGAAAGAAGTCATCACAAGCACGCACCCTGGGAAATATGGAGTCACACGGGCTGTCGATGTGAAGACCAGCAGTGGAGTCTACTGTTGACCAGTTGTCAAGATTGCTAAGTTGGACGTGAAGAACTAATTAAATTTTGTGTGACTTGTGATGGTAACATTCTGTTACCAGGGGGAGGATGTTGTTGCCTTTCACTATGTTAGTGGATGTTTGCCTCTAGCTGTTCTGATGATGTTATGAACCACCTTAACTGTTTCCACGGCAGTGCCACCATTTTCCTTTCTCCTTTTCTTGCATGAGCTGCTATACGCAGACTCATAGTTTTTAGAGCTTGAACTTCTTGACATGTGCAATGGCGCATGGCACTCGTGTAGTAGACCTTGTTTATCCTTTTATTATCTTTTGTCATCTCTTCAAAATAAATGACAAGGTGTGAGTTTCAGTAATATGATTCCTGTACACTATAAACAAAAACACAAATTAACAGAATTCTTACCCGATCTTCAGCATTCACGTTAGCAAAGTTTGCCAACAAAACACTGCAAGCCTCTGTATGACCTCTCTGTGCTGCCACATGCAAACCTGTCTCATGACTCTGAGAAAAATAAAGAAACCAAAAGACTAGCAATGTTTCTTCGAAGAACATTAATGCTCATTAAACTGAAAGGAGTTGTGAATGCAGGATAGTGTCAATGCATAGTATAGCTGTGGTAAATAGCAGGGCTGGTTGTGCAGAGTAGAAGTAGTAAACCATAGGGTTGTTTTGTATAGTGTAGTAGTGGTGAAAGGTAGTATTGTGTAGTAATGGTGAGAGGTAGTGTTGTTCGTAGAGTATAGTAGTGGTGAATGGTAATGTTATGTGTATAGTGCAGTAGTGGTGAATGGTGGTGTTGTTTATATAGTGCAGTAGTGGTGAATGGTGGTGTTGTTTGTATAGTGTAGTAGCGGTGAATGGTAGTGTTGTTTGTATAGTGTAGTAGTGGTGAATGGTGGTGTTGTTTGTATAGTGTAGTAGTGGTGAATGGTGGTGTTGTTTGTATAGTGTAGTAGTGATGAATGGTAGTGTTGTTTGTATAGTGTAGTAGTGGTGAATGGTAGTGTTGTTTGTATAGTGTAGTAGTGGTGAATGGTAGTGTTGTTTGTATAGTGTAGTAGTGATGAATGGTAATGTTGTTTCTATAGTGTCGTAGCGGTGAATGGTGGTGTTGTTTGTATAGTGTAGTAGTGGTGAATGGTAGTGTTGTTTGTATAGTGTAGAAGTGATGAATGGTAGTGTGGTTTGGATAGTGTAGTAGTGGTGAATAGCAGTGTTATTTGTATGGTGTAGTAGTGATGAATGGTAATGTTGTTTGTATAGTGCACTAGTGATGAATGGTAGTGTTGTTTGTATAGTGTAGTAGTGGTGAATGGTACTGTTATGTGTATAGTGTAGTAGTGGTGAATGGTAGTGTTGTTTGTATGGTGTAGTAGTGATGAATGGTAATGTTGTTTCTATAGTGTAGTCGTGATGAATGGTAGTGTTGTTTCTATAGTGTAATAGTGGTGAATGGTAGTGCTGTTTGTATAGTGTAGTAGTGATGAATGGTAGTGTGGTTTGGATAGTGTAGTAGTGGTGAATAGCAGTGTTATTTGTATGGTGTAGTAGTGATGAATGGTAATGTTGTTTGTATAGTGCACTAGTGATGAATGGTAGTGTTGTTTGTATAGTGTAGTAGTGGTGAATGGTAGTGTGGTTTGGATAGTGTAGTAGTAGTGAATGGTAGTGTTATTTGCATGGTGTAGTAGTGATGAATGGTGGTGTTGTTTGTATAGTGTAGTAGTGGTGAATGATAGTGTTGTTTGTATAGTGTAATAGTGGTGAATGGTACTGTTATGTGTATAGTGTAGTAGTGGTGAATGGTAGTGTTGTTCGTATAGTGTAGTAGTGGTGAATGGTAGTGTTGTTTGTATAGTGTAGTAGTGATGAATGGTAATGTTGTTTCTATAGTGTAGTTGTGATGAATGGTAGCGTTGTTTCTATAGTGTAATAGTGGTGAATGGTAGTGTTGTTTGTATAGTGTAGTAGTGATGAATGGTAGAGTTGTTTGTATAGTGTAGTAGTGGTGAATGGTAGCGTTGTTTCTATAGTGTAATAGTGGTGAATGGTAGTGTTGTTTCTATAGTGTAGTAGTGATGAATGGTAGAGTTGTTTGTATAGTGTAGTAGTGGTGAATGGTAGCGTTGTTTCTATAGTG
>JAOWAW010081999.1:0-16208 GCA_028565695.1 Nicola tetela
ATTGAGGAAAACTGCAAAGCACGTCGGAAGCCTGAAACCGAAAGCCGTGACTGTCATCTGGACATGGAGACGGCGTGTTGCTTCAAGTTTTTGCGCCACTTACCTTTGGCTTTGGCGCCATTCATGTTGGCTTGGTAACCACTGTGACCTCCCCACAAATGGTGCGAAAGAGCGTACTAATATAAACACTATCCACGTACCCCGACCCGTGACCAGTACTGACCTATACTGTTGGGGCTTTGCAACAGACTTCGCCACTCAGGAACTTTCCATTGTCGTCCTGAGAGGTGCAGTCAGAACAAGAGATCAAGTAAAGGTTGAAGTCAAATTTCCCACGGTTTCAGGTAGTCCCCACATGCAGTTTACACCCAACCCTATGCTCGCACGTGGTAGTGATGATGCCTACACACTCGAGTACTGGTGCTGATCAAAGTGCTGGTCGTGTGATGGCGATCATGATGGCGCGCACGTGCACAGCGCGCACTGCCATGATCATCATGATGGTATATGCGCGCACTAGTTGGGGGTCTCGAAGTCATGGCCCAACTAATGTATCCATAGCTGTAAGCTCTGCTGGCTGCAGGCTCGACTTACGTGCAGACGTTTGGCTACCTGTTTTTGTCTTCCAGACTCCTGTTCACCTAACCTTGCGCGCTCGAGTAAAGAAACTGTTCATGGGACAGGCTTCCTTCACTTTCTTTGCAGGTCTCATTACTTCTTGAATTGATCCGATGGAAGGTGTGGCGAATTTACTCGTGCTTGTCCTCGATTGTCATCCTGTTTACTGGGGAAGGCGGTCTGAACAGCTGAACGGGTTTAGCTTCAATCAATGCCTGGATAGCCTCATGGTCTTTGCCAACTCCCACCTTCTAATGGATCACCGAAATTCTTTGGCTGTGGTGGCTAGTTCCACTAATTGTAGCCGATTTCTTTTTCCGCCAGCCGGAACTGTAGTCACCCAAAGCACTACTGTCAATAGTGCAGATGGCTCGTCTAGTTCAGGAGACGGGAGGTACGAGCACTTCCATAGCACAAATGTTACCATAAAGGAAGAGCTGAGACGTCTTGCTAATCAGTATTCACGGGCACCTGATGGTGACAAGCGTAGATCATCAGTGCATCTGGCAGGTGGTCTCACCCAAGCCTTGTGCTTTGTCCAGAGGGCTATGAGACAGAGTCCAGCAGGTGTAGACCTCAAGGCTCGTATTTTTGTGTTTCAGGCGTCCCCGGATTCGCCTCACCAATACATGGACATGATGAATTGTATATTCGCCGCACAAAAGGCAAGCGTTCCAATCGACTCATGTTTGATCGACTACGAATCAGGTTTTCTACAGCAAGCATCAGACATTACCGGTGGTCAGTACTTGCACATTAGTCAACCTTCCGGTATGCTGCAATATCTCGTGTGGGTATTCCTGCCAGATATAAGGGCGCGAAAGTCGTTGGAGATGCCGCCTCCGTCTCACGTGGACTATCGTGCAGCATGTTTCTGCCACCGGCAGTTGGTGGACGTTGGATTCGTCTGTTCCGTGTGCTTGTCGATTTTTTGCCAGTTCACACCGATCTGTCAGACCTGTCAATCGCATTTTCGCGTGCCTGGCCTTCCTCCGAAAAAAAGGAAGCTTGCGTGAGGTCAGGTTTAAGGATGCTCACACTCGTACAAAATGAATATGATTTCATGCATAAAAAAATTGGACAAGAGAATTCAGTGTTACGTATCTGGTACGAAATCACGTCTGATCTACGCCACAGCACATGCAGAAATATTCAACACAACCTCTATTTTGAAAAATTCTCCTTTCCATTAAGTGTATGTATTAAAGACAAGAAGTTCTCAATGAAGCTATTTTTGGTGAAACTGCCCTGAAGAGCAGGTTGCCTGAAGATGGCCCTCATGTAGATTTACACATGCTTATAGCACTGAACTTCTCCCTCATGTGCCCAATTTACTTTATTATTTTCATTGAGGGCATTGGTTTATTTATTTCATTTGCACTTAGAGGGTTTTTTTGGAGGGGGGGGGGGGGGGATGGTAAGGGCAAGGGTAGCTTGCTGCTTTGTTGTTACCAAGTCAATGGAGATGGTTTCCTGCATTTAACCATTGTGCTTTATTTCACGCTGTCGCCCATCTCTGCATCTGCATAGCTACAACAGCAAGCCCTTCATGCCGTGACAAGGGTCTGAAGCAGGAGCTATTGATCAATCAGTGACTGTGGGTACCACACTGTATTTTTCAAACGAAACAGCCACAGCCAGCAGTGAATGACGGTCAAAGTGCTGCCAGCGAGTTTTATTTATTGCTGTGCTAGTTTTAGTTTAGCTTTCAGATTCCACAAGTTTGGTCTTTGTGGATCATGTGCTTATGCTGCCAGATTTCTTTTCAGATTTACACAAGTGTGAACTGACCCACACCTTATGAACACACACACACACACACACACACACACACACACACACACACACACACACACACACACACACACACACACACACAGGTGAGATTTTGCAAGGAAACAAAATGACAAGGAACTATCGATGGAACAAAGCCCTTCTGAATAAAAAATTACTGTGCAACTCTTTCCTTGACTAACAGCATATACAAGAAAAGCTCGGTATTGATATCAATAAAGTGGATGTGTGTGATAACCCAGATGCCAAAATATTATAGGTTGTTAAACATTTAATAGCGAAGAGTCTGATGTAGTGAGTTTGTAATAAGAAATAAATAATTTTCCAAAATGCAATAAAAATGAATAAGGCAATATGATCACAGGGAAATCATTTGATAAATACATGCATAACATTACAAGCTACAGCCTGCTGAAGTCTTCAATTACGCAGATCCTGCCAGTGCAATGCTGCGAAGTTCTTTTGGAGCGAGCCCAAACCATTGCAATGCAAGGAGATATGACCTCGTCAGCCATGATCGTACTGACATTCGCCTGGAAAGGGACAGAAATAACACAAAACCTACCATTTAGTGCAGTGCCATCATGACCACTGTTGATAGAATTTTGCTTTTGTGATACCCTGATGCAACATAAAAAATAAAGAACAAGCTTAAGTCTGAATATCTAGTCAGTTAATTATCCTCTCAAAACAAAATCCTATAATCACAAGAAATGGGGGGTTTTCTGGTAGGATCTGATGCATAGATCAATCTTTGCTCTAGTGAAGCCTTCTGTAAAAATGACCACCTAGCCAAAAGACAATTCATCATCTCTACTATATGCTAAAATGATAGCTTACAAGTTACAGCTCAATTACCTGCCAACAGAACGTCCCCAGATCTATGGAGATGTGAACTTGCATGGAGAAAAACTCCACGCTAGCGACCAGATGTTTTAAAGAAAAACTCTTACAACTCTTTTGTCAACATCTACTTTGCGTCTTCTTTCATGCTGCATTCTTACACTCATCCACTAGTCAACAGCTGATCGTTGTCATCAGAAACAAGGTATAACATAGAGCTGCAAATTATGTTACAGCACAATTCTTGCTATTTGTTCTGTATTTCTTTCTTCTATTCCTGTAACTCAACCCTCACTGATACTAAACTAGTGTGTGGACTATGTACTTGTCATCAAGAAGACGGTGAAGATATTCACGTCGGACATAAAAGAAACATGACACAATGCTCAGATGTCAAGCAAAACACAGTGCCATTGCAAACCCTCAATTGTACTGCCACTGTTTCATTTCGGGGTTTAATCACCAATAGGTCACCTTGAAAATCCATGTCATTAAATATAGATCTACTGTGGATGAATTGCGAATTGGATCATCATAGGAACCTCATTTGATTAACAGTACACGCATTTTGAAGCCCTATCTCTGAATAGTGCTTGCCCAAGCAGGTACCTTCAGGCTACTTTTTTGTGGGTACTAAATTTAGTGCAAATTGGTATGTCAAAATCACAAACTTTAGTCATCACCAAAATTAATTCAGCATCACCGAGCTAATACTACAGTCAATGATGATATGAACATGTAATTGCCTCACTGCTAGTCTAACTATTTCACTACTTGTGAAGCAGAGTCGTGCTGCTCAGCCTAGTTTTAAAGGGACTGGAAGTTCATCTTAAATTTGCCAAACTTAACACCTGCCAAATACAGCATATTGCAAAACCGCAAACATATTTTTACCCTCAAAAACATGTAGCCTTAAGGTATATGAAAACAGCAAGAACTGTAGAGCACAAAACATCATCTTGGAAGAAATAATTGTTTGACAAATTAAAAAGTGACAATCATATGCTGGTGGAACTCTTCTGTTTCAGTCAGGATTCCTTGCCTTAGACAATGCATTTGCATTAATTTCCACCTTTCTCAATTGTATCAATTGTCACTGCTTAACACACTGAGCATGAAAGAGAAAACACAAAGGGACCTGACAACTTTCTCCAGTCAATCACCTGTGATTACTTCACACTCACCACAGACAGAAGTCAAACTTCAATCGCTCTAACTGAGTGGCGACTCGCTCCGACCATGTTCTGGGAGGTCGTACAGCTGCTACACCTCCGGCAGCTCTGCACAGACATACCACAGCACGGATAAAACTAACATTTGAAACTGCTCATGAACACCCGGTGCAACTGCTTATTTCACTGTTTCCTTTTCGCTTCTCTCCCCAGCGGTTTTCATCCCTTGCCATTTGGCATTCTTAGGCAAAGTTTTCTTTTCATTTCACATGCACACAAAAACGATTGGCTGTACCTTCTTGCCATGATGTTGAAGCGGTTTACTGGTGTGCCAAGCTCAAGATTGACTGCACGAACGATGTTGATGTTTCTGGCAAGTAACATAGAAAAATACAAACAAAACTTGAAGAAACAGCTCTGCCATCTTCCTTTCCACCATGAACTGCTCACCCTCCTTACCTCAAGATCAGCAAGATTGCAGACGGCATTTGGCGTAAGATGTTGACAACCAAGTCCATGTGTTTGACAGCCATCTCCTGCATGAGACGCATGTCCGCTTTGGACAGCTGCACACGAAAGCCAATTGAGCCCGTTGACGTCTTATAGAGCGGCCGCTGTATAACCATTGATGCTAGCACAAGGTATTCTACAACACAAGCAAGTGGCAAACAGTAAGGGTGTGTCATCAACAGAAACACAACAGTAACATATCCTACCTGGCACCCCAAGCCTCACACTGCTCCTTTCAACCTCCTTCATATCGCCGAGAACTACCGATTTCCACAGCGAGCAGAACGCTAACCGATCACTTAAAAAAAAACCCAAACAAGCAAAAACAAATTTAACACTATCCATATTTCAAGAAAGTCATTTCTTGCTGCCAGAATCAACACTCATCATCCCTATTTGCTATCCAAAGAAATACACAACCACACAAAAACTTTATACAAGGAAATCAATCTACTCCTGTCTGGTGTGCAGTCTGAACAAACAGGGAGACAAAGAGTTTAAAACCATATCATCCACGATCTCATAAGCTTAATCTCCTCTGTTAAACTCCTACTTGTCAGAGATTTTCTCGTATAGGCCATGGTCCAACAACACCAGCTGCATCTTCCCGGCTTTGTCACGTCGCACCATCACTTGAAACAAACAAAAGAAAAAAAATGGATGGGTGGTGATCTCAAGTAACGTGAACACACGCAGATTGGCAATGCATACACCAGTGATGCTGGTGACAGAGAAAATGTGCCTGGAAACCACAGCACAGACTTACAGTTTCCAGGGTGGGGGTCAGCATGCACAAACCCTGTGATGAAGATCTGCTCAGCCATTGCTTCAACCATCTTGTGTGCAACCTGCAAAAGAAAGCTGTGCAGATCAGCGAACAACCACACAAAGATCACGAAAACCAAATTCATGGAACAATAGACAACGCTAAGAAGACACAGCTGCAGATTAAGGGTGCTCTCTTCCACACGATACCCAAATGTAAGCCTACACCAACCGCACTTAGACACTCCCTTCACAGTACCCCTTGTGCAAATCTAAGATGAAAGTTCTCCATCCTACATACTAATATAGTAAGAACTGAGAAAAGACAAAGAGAACAACAAAACAACAATGGCTTGACCTCTACACGTGAAAAGCCGTTTTTCTCTAGGCATTGCTGGTTGGTGATCTTGCAGCCTTCAATGAATTCCGTCGTCAGAATTCGCTGTTTAAAACCAACAGTAATTGAGAGAGAGAAAGAGAGAGAGAGAGAGAGGGTGAGGAGGAAAAGAGAAAGAATGAAGTACAGCATGATTACAAGGGCACCAAAACAATTCTGAAAATAAGCATGAAGAGAAACAAGAAGTGAACCACAACTGCTACTACAGTCGTAAGATTTGTGCGTGCATACGTGCATGTGTGTGCGTGTGTATCTAAACTGCTGGAAATTCACTACACTGTTTTGCCAGCACGGCTAACCTTAGTCGTCAGCTTCCAGAACACTTTCGGCACGTAAACATAGCTGAGATGCTGCAGGTCTCTTTGACAACGTTCAGAATTCCTTCCCTCATTTTCAAAGTCGAGTTCCTGGGCTAACGTTTCACGAAGCTCCTACGCACCAGACATAGAAATGTGAAACGTATATTTTCACGACACATGAGAGCCTATGCATGAAAAGCTACACCAATAACTTTGTTTGTTAAACAAAACATCAAACATAAACATGGAGAGATTTTTAACCTAGCACCAAACATTATGATTAGTGTCAGCATGCCAGAATTGTGCTGTCTAGCACAGACAGCAGCCATGTACCTTAAGCATCCAAGCAAAGCGAAATGTAGGATGAAGCAGAGGGACTGCCTTCAAAAGCAGCTCCAGCGTAAACATGTCACCGTCAAAGCGATCTCGAAGGTCAATGTACTGAAGCTGCAAAAAGAGACACAGCAGAAGTCTTCAAAAGACAAGTTGTTTACCATTCACACACAGCTCGTATTTGTGGAAGGTTGGGCTGAGAAAAAGCAAAAATCCGAAAAGAGAAACAAAAAAATCAATGACAACAGCTTCTCCTGTGCCCACATGTACTGGCTTAGATGGTGCAGGCAATTGCCACTTGGATAACAAGCAAATCCCAGCTCCAAAAGTGAAGCATTTTCTATTTTCTATTCTTCATTTCTCGATAACACATTATCAGCCATGAATCACGATATACACAAATCTGAAAAAAAAACACCATGACTGAGTATGGCACACCAGTGTACAAACTGACAATATGTGAGGGTTTTTATTTGTCATACAAACGAGTGTATTTAAAATTTACCAAGGGAAAATAACCGCTCACTGCTTTAAGAAAAAGGGAAACCTGTGCTGTCCTTCATGTAACTCAGAAGGGATTTAATGGCACTGATGACCAGCTTTGTTTTGGACATGTGTAGCAGGCATTGCTGAAATAGCACAGTAGTTGAGCACAGTGAACTATGATCATAGGATTCAGGAGTTACACAGATTCAAGATGAACAGTTCAAACCCTCACATGGGTCCAAGGTGTTGTTTTTCTTTCCGTTTGTGCACTGGCTAGGCTTTCTCCTATTATTATAAAACAGTATTAATCAACAGTATCTATAATCCATAGCAGTTCTGCACAGGGAACATAAATTGTTAATGCACAATTGAAACCATATGGAGGTATTTGTAGAGCAAATTTCGACAACTAAAAGCAGAATTTCATCCTTGGATCTACTGGTTAATCCATGGCTGAAAGATTTAACACAATTAAATTACTTTCTTCTTAATATTTTGAACATTGTAGCTTCTCTGTGAAGGGAAGGTGAAGAGGTGTGAGTTTTGTGTTCACAGATCTGTCAACAGGTGTAAAGAATATGAATTGTAGCAAGAGGCTGGGTACTCCAGGATTATAGCTAATAGTTAGGCAAAGCAAAAAGGCACAAGTCTGCAAGACAGAAACTGTCAGTTGGCAAACTCAAGAGAATATAAGCAGGTGAGGGAATAGCCTACAGACAGGAATCAGAATTGGAAAATTGGCAAAAAAAAGAGAAAGATAAAACACCATATGCTGAGCAGAAGGCACAAGGTTTGGAATCCTTCCTTTGTCATGACTCTAAACAGAAATTCCAGCAACCTACCAGCACATGAACAAGTTATCTTGATTCTGGCATGTCTCATGTTGTGTCCTAACACTTAAAATGGGGCAGCTGCAGCAGGTAAACCCTCTTTACCAAAACAGACCATCAACTAAACAACAAAAAATAGTTATTTTTTCTGAAGGGAAGTCTGAAGGTAGTTTTTGTTGTCTCAAAGTCAGCAGCATAAATGATCTGCTTGTACCAAATGCTCCATTCAAGGAAATGATTGGATCTAGAAATTACGTCTTCACACTTGGGGACAAAACCTCAACGCAAAATCATGCACCACACAAGCAAATAAAATATTTCTTGTCCTCTGTAAATGAACTTGTAAACGTCACTGAATCATTCCATCAAGTTGGTGGGGGCAGAATATTCATATGCCTGTTGAGAAACTGGCATTGTTAGACAACTGGTCAATATTAGACACATCTTTTTATCTCTACCTTCACTGCAACTGGGTCACCGTCCATGGTTTCTGCACGATGGACCTGCGCAAGACTGGCTGCTGCAATTGGCTGTCGGTCAAACTTACGAAAGATCTCCTCTGGTAATTTGCCGAAGTCTTGCAGGAACAGCTCGTCAATCTGCCAAAATGTGAGTATTTTTTTATTTGTTTGGAAAAATGTCGAATTTCCACTACATACATATTCCACACTAAAACTGACCATGCCATCTGCAAAACAATCTACTTGAATCCTATGTATACTACACTGCAAGAAAACTTAGGAAACCATTGTACAGTTGGTATCACGCTAACACCACGTGTTACAAATCTTACCTCACCACGTCCACGCTCCAGAGCCTGCCAGACACAAGATTAATTTGTTGAGCATCAACAAATATTAAACAGAAGATGGACCAATCATGGCACAACAATGCAAAACCACACTGTGGCTGCCAAGTCAAAACCCAATGGCAAATATGGTGACAATCAATAATATCAAAGAAGCATCAAAGATACTTTTCACACTTCAGAAGAGGGCACCACACTCATGAGAAGAGTAGACTACAGGTCTTCTCAGTAAAAACTGTCCCACACCCTGAGTGGAATGAGTTAATGCTCACTGTCTAAGCGTCATGTAAAAAATATGAGTATCAGATGTGCGTGCTCAGTTAAAACAGAGAAAATAGGACCAACACAGCAGCATATATCTATGTATCAGGTTCGCATTCTCCATTAATGCGGTAAAAATAATGAAAAAGATTTATATGCGAATTAGGAAACTGACCATATCTTGTAACACCTGTAGTCTCTCGATGTACGCCCGCGGGAGTATGTGGTTGAACGACGCCAAGCCCTGGCCAAGCTTGATGTACAGTCCTCCATTTGCCAATGCCGTTGAAATAATCATGTCTGCAGCGCGCTGATGGCAATGCTCGATAGCTTCATTGTAAGCAGGACTATCCTGAAGCAACAGGGAATACCCTGAGTTGAGCCATGTTAGAGTAATGCCAAGGAAAGGATTTCCTCTTTCACTTGTCATGAACCATGTGCACATTCAAGGGCTTCTCCAATACCTCTGAAGTCTCCCAGGTGCTTAGTCAGTCCATCAATAAGCCTGACAATTCTCAACCATAAACAACGCAAAGAAACCCACCTCTTCAAGACCAAACAAGTTCCACCAATAGTCAAACGAAATGGCAAGTCCAGTGTATGTAGACCTGTGAACAACATTCAACACAACTTGTCATCAACACAAAAATAATCATATAAGTTTTATGGACCATTATGCGAACAAGGTCGGACATTTTCAATACACATAACAAATGAAGAAGAAATTCTTTTGCTTTTTGTTTGTGAAGACTGGACTTGAATCTGCGGCGCTGAATTACCTGGCAAATAAGAATCGCCTTTGTTATCCACTGTGCCATCATGCCATCTCCCTAACGTTGTAGTGTAGCATCACCAGTGTGGCGTGATGGTGCAGTAGATAGTAAAAGTGATTCTTGTTTGCTAGGCAATTCAGTGCCGTCGGTTCAAGTCCGGTCTTGACAAATGAAGAGCAAAAAAATCTTCTTCATTTTGTTGTGTCCATCTCTCTGGTCACACAGCTCTACACTGTACACTGAAATAGGAAGAAAACTTTGGACAAAATTTTAATATCAAGACTATACCTGACAAGCAGTGGTACAAACAAAAACTACCAGGCAGATCTGAATCTCTAATGAATTAGGAATTGTGTCACAACCTGGGATCTGAGTACCATGTGCACCCAATCTTAACAGATCAATGAATGTGAAATCCAGAATCAGAGTGCCTTGATTAATAAGCCATCACAAATTACAGATCACGGTACCCTTGGCAAGTTTTCCTGCAGTGTTACTACAATACTGCTAAGCTACTGTGATACTCCCAGAGGGCACAGCCCTTACATTCCAGCAATGTTCTAGTCTAGTTGCTATAACCATTATGATTGCCAACTCGTAACCAAATGGCCTATGCTCTTTTTCCATTTGATACATACAAATCATGACTGTCTCGCGATTTGTGTGCTCTCATGAACAAATCACTAAACCTCCCACATATCAGTCAATTAGGAGAAAACTATTATTGTAACTTTATGCATGTTAAGTTTTGGAATGTATAAATTTTGGCATGTACTCACTCAGTTGAATTTTTTGTGTGATAAAAAGTTTGTTACAAACTTACAAGGCTGCTGTCCTCATTTCATCACAAGAGTACATTGACTTTTGGGGTTACTTGAATTTAAGTACAAAATTTCTTTACCAAGATCAGTGATCACTGAAATGTACATTAATTTACAGTCCTGTATATCAATATGCCAGACGTAATCACGCCAAATAACAATTGATGCTTTACTCCACAGGAAAATATAATTATTTTTATGCTATTAGATGTCACCTTAAATTCATTGTAGTTGCGTGCAATGCGTGATTACATTCTAATTCACAAATCCTTAATTTCTTCTTCTTCTTCTTCTTCTTCTTCTTCTTCTTCTTCTTCTTCTTCTTCTTCTTCTTCTTCTTCTTCTTCTTGCCTCTTCGGCACTTAACATATTCTTCATTTTCATTTAAAACGTGTTACTTTCTAAAATTGTTATACTATGCCATGAGCCACAATAAGATTATAGACGCAAATTAGTGAGTGCACAATATTGAACACGGGATAAAGATGAGAGCACCATCAAGTTCTCCGTTAACCACAAACACTATAATTTCGATCCATTCATAAGGAACTAAGAATTGTGTCCATTTGATTATAAAAAAAAAACTCAGTAATATTCAGAAAAAATGTTGCGGGAAATTGTAACGAATGACATTGTCAGGGTCCGATTGCCAGAAAATTCGATGTGGGATTTTCTATTCGTTGATGAAACCTCCTTCATTGATTGTGACCGTTCATATCAGTGCTACACACAACGAATATGATTACAGGCAGGAGGTCATAAGCCTCATCATACCTGAAAAAACGGCCGCCACCCTGCAGTGTTATCCTAATCTTGCGCTGACGAGCAGGCGTTTGACAGCGGTAATACGCATATCCTGCAGCGGATAGCGCCAGAGGCCAGACGAAAAGGCGTCTCCTGAGTAATCTAGAGATTCCCATCAATGCGTCTCAGGCTAGTAGTATCTTCCGCGCTCAGAGATCACCCTCGACCGCTGTCGAGAGCATTCCGGCAAAATGAATGTTTGCTAAGAGAATCTCCGGTGCCGACCTGCTTTGGCACCACCAAATTCAAACTTTCTGGACAATTGGCGGAAAGTACAGAAATCTGTGACAAGCCTCTGACCTACCAGTATCCCGATCGCAGTTTCTACAAATCACGTACAAGAACTTCAACAAGTCACGGTCCGCAAGTAGGCTACTTGTAGTTGCGCCGTTGACACTTCGACTTGTAGACAACGACGTCGACTTTTTTCTCGCGGCGGCAATCGACTCAGCTATATCTAGCTGCTGCGTCTTATTGCGCAAGAACGGTTACCATGGAAAAGCCGTGCATCACGTGCCGCACAGCTGTGTTTCGCAAGATCTAGAACAGCTTTTGTGCAGTTCCTGCAGTTCTTTTTTTGTGCACAACCACGGTTGATGGTCAAGTCAGCCTGACTTCAGTGGGCTGCGCTATAGCTAGCACCATAATGTACATGTATGTGCGTTACATTTACTTTATAATTAGTGGCTCTAACCTCTTTTGGCTTTACGCAAGCACATTTCATCAGCCTCTTGCATCATTGCATTGATCAATCAAGCTGCAGCCAAGTTATAACGGCCTGTTGCCATGGCCTACTCTGGCCCACTCACGCTACGATCGCGACAACTATGAATATCACTATAGTAACATGAAGAGGATTTCCCAGCACACCAGCCACAAGAAATTTTTTTTCATGAGACGTTTCGCCAGCAATGCCTCTGGCTTCATCAGTCATAAGAAAGACAAGGGAGTACAGAAAGCTAGAGATACTTATACCCAAACGTATCTACAGCCTTCTGCGTTTGCACTCCATAATGAGAATGAAGATAGCTGTAGTAGTCTATGACCAGCTCAACTCAAGCTATTATAATGGGCCTCAGCTGGCTCTGTATACCGCTGTCAGTAGACTGTGGCAGCAGGCGAAGGCCAAGTGAATGCTCAGATAGACACACGGTGACTGCACTGACACCCGCACTTTCCACATTCAGCGCAGACTATCTGGCACCGCCCCAGCTGCAGCGCCCTCACCTGGTGCTGACACCTACAATTTAGTAGACTAAACGCAATGTGGCAAAAAAACCTTAAAATATACAAGAAAATGAGCCCAAGAAACATGAAACGAGAAGCTGAACAATGAGATGTGTGAATACTAAATGCTGTTAGTATCTATGTTCTAAGAAAAATATGCAAACAGGAAACAGTCAAGATGGGTGCGCAGAAGTTTGTGCACTAAAACAAGACAAAGAAAGAAGACATGTTCTTACAACAGACAATGGTGAAAGACGAGGAGTCTACTGGATGTGGATAAAGTGGATGGACAACACAAACCGATCTACAACGGAATACATCAGCGAATCGTTAAAAAATGCAGGTATTTGTACTCCTTGAAGGGCAGAGAACCAAATAACAGCACAGGTGAAAAGAACAGACTGTGTTAAAAATCATCAAAAATACAAGAGAACAAAAGTGAGAGAGCAGATAGTGGAAAAGTCAGTTAGAAGAGATTGCGGCAAAGTGGACAGGTTGAAGCATTGCTGGTGCTGAACCATTTGTACTGTGCAGCACAAAGAAAACAACAAAATTAAAATCATTGAAATGAATTTAAAATTAAAGCTGTGAAATACCCATACTTTTGCCAATGATTATAACAACTCTTCAACAATGCAGTTATTTCCAAGTAACGATTATTACCTTCGGCAGGCCTAGTAGGGATGAGAGATGGGTTCCTTCCCTGATTATTGCATGTGAGGGCATGACTGTGTATTCTCACAGTCAATACTGCTCTATGTGCACATGTTGTGCATGCATGTGCGTAAAGTGCTTTGTTGATGTGAAGACTAGTCTTACTCGAAACAAATCAAGTATCTATTCAGTGTAAGTATTATAGACTACAAGCCCATAGAGCATATACTAGAGTATCTATTCAGTGTACGTATTATAGCCTGCAAGCCCATAGAGAATATACTGCCTCTTGAGCACACTACTTGTATTGAGACTGGCCATGTCTGTATTGGCGTCAATCTCTCCATAGAGACATGCTGGGTGCACACGATGCATATGCGGCAACTGGGGTGACAACTGGCTGTTCAAATGGCAATTTGTATGTACACATCCAAATGTATATGCAGCATGCAGCCATGCCAGCTAGGCTCAAAGGTGACTACATGGCTTGGTCAGGCAATTTTTTTGGTTTTCTCTAGTTTCTTTCGCTCACGTGATACACCAATGGAGCACATACACGTCAAGACTAAAAAGTGTGCGAAATGAGCTTTCCAGCGTTACCCAATACATAGAGATCAGAGCTTCATAAGCCTTCTTTCCCTCGCTGTCAGTATCACCTTTTCCCGTTTTTGAGGGTCAGGATTTCTTCAATCCAGAGGTACTTTTGGCCTGCTTTTTCTATCTTGAAGGTTTATTTCAAAAATCCAAGAAGATGCACTGCAAGGACATCCCCATGAGTAGTCATTGCCAAGGTACAGAGCCAAACCATTGACCAATGCCCGAGGAGATACTGATCAATAACCGAATTTTCTCACCCTTCCTGCAGTGACCGCAAGTATGAGAGAGAGAGAGAGAGAGAGAGAGAGAGAGAGAGAGAGAGAGAGAGAGAGAGAGCAGACAGACCAGAGTAATTAATCCAGGCATTTGTGAACACTTCTTGTATTCTCTGCCTTCTTCATCTCTCCTGTTGCCCATTCCAATTAATTATCTCAAAACCGCTCCACCGCATCCCTGACCTTCACTTCCCTGTTCAAATAATGCCCCACCAAACTCCATGAAAGGATCCAACACATGCACCATCTCCGCGATCGCAAGCACAAGGTATCTTCAGCTCCTTTTCTTTCTTGTTGTGCAAATGGCCTAGCATCACAGCCATGCAGTAGTCCCACTCAATGTATTGTATAATCATGATAGGACCTGAGAGATCCTCACTGGGTATCGGGTAGTCATAACATGAAGATTTCAAAGCATACCAGTCACAAGAAACTTATGTGAGATGCTTCGTTGGACAGAAATACATTGTCACATCTTGTATGGTTTTAACACTAGCAACATGCATTCACACCCTCAGTGTGATAGTATAACTATCTCTAGCCTCCTGTATTCCCTTGTCTTTCTTTGACTGATGAAGCCAAAGGCATTGCTGGTGAAACATCTCGCAAAGAAAGTTTGTTGTGACTAGTGTGCTGTGCTGGGAACACAGACACAGAGACACACACACACACGGATGCACACACAAATCTTACCAGGCAAGCAGAGTGGAACTTCTTCTTGCATGTTCTACAACTAAGTTTAGGCAGAGAGCAGTTGGAGCCGTGAATAACACTGAAGCAAATCATGCAGTCATCAAGTCCATCAAGACGCCGGTCAAGACTCTGCTTCCACAGCGCCAGGCCATCCAAAATGCTACCATTCTGTACAGACAAATCCCATGTCATGTCACAGAAAAGACAAGAAGAGAATCAGTCTCTCTCTCACACACATACATGCACGAAAAACAATACTTGAAAGTATGTAAAGTGGCAGTCACAGGTGAGCAACGAAGAAAACACAAGAAACAAGTACACTGGGTACCTTACCTGGTTGCCTAGGAAAGTGGTGAGCTGTAGCAGCCATCGTCTCCATTGTTCAGCACTAACACCAACCTTCTTGCTGCATTCAACTGTTGCCGGTCGCAAAGGGTGGCTGGCCGGCAATTGAACAACAAGCTCAATGCTAATCTCATCCACCGTGTAGACAGCGACGACCTCTCGGGCTGCAGGACGAGCACGCACCTACAAACACATGCAGAAAAAGGCACAACTTACTGACAGGCACAATGAACACTGCTGCATGGAACAGAGCAGCAACAATTTCGCACATGACTATCAGCAGCAAATCATACCAGCCAGGTGACAAGAATGCCTTTCTCTATTATGCTGTTCACACTTCTCTGCACTTACCTGCATGTTGCTGAATGATCGCACCGACTCCTGCAATGTTTGCAGCTCATGCTGTAGAAGAACAGGACTGACAAACTGTGTCGTGAACCTACAAGATAGCGCCAAGTAAATGGTGAAAAACAAGAACTGTAATATGACAAAAAAAAACACACACACACAAGGTAATAGTCATACCACACAATTCATGTTAGAGTTCACTTGATGAACAGCAAGGAAATCAGTTCGAGCAATTGGTCACTGGCAACGACTACCAGAACATGACATGTAGTCTTACTTTTCAACGGACTGGTAAAAACGTCTATCTATGCTGTTCCACCACTGCCGAACGAGGACGGGCAGTTGACGTACAACTGACATGTATGTGTTGCACGCTAACTCTGGCACGTTCCACCACAACTCTGGATGTTCCAGAAGTTCCAACACATAATCACACAACACATACACAAACAAACCGAACGTCACAAGAACAACAGAAAAGAAGAAGAAGAAGAAGAAGAAGAAGAAGAAGAAGAAGAAGAAGAAGAAGAGGAAGAAGAGGAAGAAGAGGAAGAA
>JAOWAW010082220.1:4319-14703 GCA_028565695.1 Nicola tetela
CTGTCAAAGAGAACGAAGATAATAGTCTTCTTTGCGTTCGCTGGAAGGTGTGAGCTAAAGGCAAGAAATCGATCAGTGAGAGTTGGCTTGCGATATAAACTGGTCCTAATGCGCCCCGCTTCATCCCTTCTTACGTTGACGTCTAGAAATGGCAACCTGCATTCGACCTCTTCCTCTGTTGTGAAACGAATGTTCTCATCTTGCTCGTTCAGATGATGTAGCAGCCTCGCAGCACTTTGTAGCTTGCTCAGCGTATAGGCATCACCCACATAGTGCTTCCAAAGTCGAGGGGAGATACCTATCTCAGTTTCCACAGTTGTAACCGAAACGTCGCGAGTGTCTGTTTCTTCTTTTATGGCTTGTATAAAATGACTCTTGTTTGGTGAAGTATATGTCGAGCCAAGATATTGTATTATGAATGCATTACAGGTTGTTCGTGAAATCACTTGTAAGTGTGCATGTCCACACTAATACCCACGTCAGCAAGTCAATTTGAGTGATGCAAAAATTATAAACTACACCACTGTAAATATATTGCAATAGATTATATCATATTATTCTCATTTTCCAGACACCCTGATTAACATATCAAACCAGGCTGCCCACAATTGATTCCCATTTGTCCCGATGCCCAAGAATTGGAAAATTGTACCCAAAATCAGTGATTGTGAAAATGCATTAAATCTCAATAATGCTCTTTATTACTCCCCATTAACGAAAAAAATCCTAAAAGAACTGCACCAAGGTGATGCTCATACACAATAAAGTCTTAAAAACCACGTCATAACATAACTACCTTGCCTAACTCGTTCTTGTCAGAGAATCATACATGATGTCATAAAATATGGCGGTCGAATTTGCTGAGTATAGTGGAGGTGCAGCCTTTGTCTTCAGCTGCATGTGATCTCATGAAAGGCTAATTGAGTGGGATGAGTGATGTCATATTTTAATATCAAGATACCCGGCACACAAAGCTGCCCCGCCCCACCCTAGAAAGTCCAGCCACCATATTTTACGAAATTGTCAATGGTGGATGAAAGATAAAATAATATTCAGCACTCTTTTGTTCTACTTATTAAGCACAACAGTTTGCATCAAAACAAAGTTTAGCTTGCAAGTTTATGTTCTACATGTAGAAGAAGTGGCAATGACCTTGGGTGAGCCTTGAGGTGACGAAGCTTAAGTTAAAAGAATGCAACAAGGGAATTATCTCAACGCAACACCTCCAGTTCAAATATGAAGTTGCCGCATGAATGCCCTGTACAAGACAGATGCAATACATCAGCATGACTGAAACACATGCTAAAATAAAATTCTGCCAAGCATACATATAGCAGTACTTCAACTGATTCAAATTGAAAAGTTTGTAAAGCATTAATCAAATATTGCAAGTCAACAGGTAGTTTGATAGGATCCTGTACACAACAGCTGAGTATTCAGCTGCACAGGCTGCATGCTCAAAAAACAACTTACAACAATAGAATCAAGGGACACTCAATCAACATTTGCGGAAACAGGTCTGATGACATTAAATTTCAGAGGTAGGTTTCTCAGACAGCATGCAATGGAAGTCATTTCTAGACTTTACAGTAAATAGATTGTGAAGAGTACGTAACTGTAAATTCAATAAACAAAGTCAGATATGTATTCTACGAAACAGCCTCTTTGAGGAAATGCAAACACAAAGGAATTATAACTGTAGCTTTTTTTTATTCATAACCTTAGTGAATACATTCTGCTAGAGGCTGACGATGGTGACATTAACAAGGATGACAATAGTGTTGACTACTACTGCAGAAGTTTTTCACTGTCAGCAAGCTCGCTCTCGCTCTCTCGCATTTTTGATCTCTGTAGCAGGATCCAAGCAATTAGAATAATGATGAGTGCTCCAGCAATAACTAGAACAGCGATCGTTGCAAACTTCCACTCACTGCTACGCGCAGAAGACATAGATTTTGCGGTCGAGGTTATGCACAAGCTTGGGGTAACTGTTGTTGGTATTGACATTGGTGAACTGTCACACTGTGTGCTTAGGAAGGGCATGACTTTCGTCCAAAATGCACAGTAGCTTGGTCGCATCCCTTTGAGTAACACCAGACTATCGCCAATGTCTAAATAGTATGGTGCCTGCTGCGTGTACGGAGGCCAAGACGCACCACGTGGCAGATCATCAGAAATGTTGTTTATAGGATTTCTGATGAGCACAAAAAAAAGAAACAATCGTTGTGTGTAAGGTGAGATTCTGACAAAACATACTACACATTGCGTCGATGGCGTTTTCCGCTAAGCAGGAAAATAATAACATGCTTCTTTGACAGGGCACAGCTCGCAGAGTAAAACTATAGAACATGCAAATGCTACACACATGCACACCATAATCTTTGGCAAAAATGCCAAACATGATCGGACTTACCCTGTTTTGACAAATGAAGTCCACATTGCTATAATCTGCTCACTTATTCTCCGGTCTTGTTCGGTGAATGTGTAGATGCCTGGACTTTTTGGTGGATTACCAATAGCTGCTTTTTGAGTAGTTGTCTCAGCCAGTGGCCCTCCAAACAAGTAGAGAACTTCAGCAAAGTGTGGCACTCCAGCCCAGAGTGGATAGATTTCGCTCATGTGTGAGAACCTGTACATAAACAGTTTTGCATTCTGTTTCATGTTGACTGCCGATGTCCAACTTTCAGCAAGGATAGTCAGGGGGCATTTGTAGTGAATGTCAGAGCCAGCAGCAATCAGCTGCTGAAGACGGGCAATGTTTGAAGACACATTTCTCCAATCTGTGTACTCATACATAGCTGTTTCAAGCATTACTTTATTAGCAGGCGGAACACCGGCCATAATGAATTTTGAAATCATAATACTGAGGAAATCCCGAAAAATGGTTGAGTTCACTGATGCTTCTCCATGATCGTCAACCTGAATATACTTTCCCACAAACGGCAGGAACGAGAGAGAGAATTCGTCGCGATTCACACCAGACATGTATTCTGTCTTTTTGAAATCACCACTGCGCAACATATCAAGAGGTGCCTTGGGAAGGAAAGACCCATCTATTACTGGAGTGAACGGCGCGTCGTCTCCACTATTAAGGTACAGATTGTCAAGGACCAGCTGAGACGTTAGTATATCCTCCGCTGGCTTCCCCCGCAAGCAGCTCATTACATCGCTCCAGTTAGGATTACCGTCAGAACATGCCAGATGCTTGCTAAGCGCCAGAGTGGCGTTCACGCCAAACTCGCGCGTCTTCACTGCCCACTGTGACGTTGACGAACCGCTCTCCGATATGGCGCGGCGAAAAAGACTCCGACTTCCTGGCGAGAGTAGGTGAAGACCGACGGAGCCAGCTCCGACTGATTCACCACTGATGGTTACCTGGTTTTTGTCTCCGCTAAACGCCTCGATATTCTCCTGGACCCATTGCATAGCAGCGCGTTGGTCAAGCACACCCGCATTAGCGACATCTCCCTGGCCTTTAGGAGTTGATAAAAATCCCAGTGCGCCGAGGCGATAGTTCGTCGTCACAACAATTATCTGACCCTGGGCTGCCAGCGTACCTCCTGCATATAATGTCGCTGATCCAGATCTGTAGGCTCCACCGTAAATCCAAAAGAGCACGGGAGTCTTAGCCGTGGCGTTACGTGGCACGAACACGTTCAGATACAGACAATCTTCGCTAGCATTTCCAGGTATATTCTGGCTAGCGAGATCCTGGATGCACGAAGGCCTGAAATAAGTCGAATTCAGAATGCTCGTCCAGGAGTCTGCCGGATGCACAGGCGACGAGAAACGCAAATTCCCGAGTGGCGGCTTCGCAAAAGGAATTCCCAAATAAGTATCGACGTCGGCTCCAAGTATTTGTGTAGTGAAGCCTTGTACGACGCCTTCTTTAGTGCGCACAGTGGGCCCCTCCGCTCCGATCACCAGGCTGAAAGACGACGCCGCAATAACGGTGATCACGTAACTGCAAATCAGCAACTTGATAAACCGCCGACTCGCCATGTGAATCACAACTCGAGAAGATGAAGAGACAACATATTTCTATATATCTTCGACAGAAACGGGAAACTGTGTTCGAAAAACCGAACGCCAAGGCGCCGACTTACTTTGTATGATTGGCCACTAACAGTGCAACGCCAGTCGCTAAAAATGCCCTTCAGTCGAGCACTATGCATAGAGCATTTTGTGAATGATTATGTCCCGGCCGCGGCGTTAGCACGTCTCGTCTGAATCGCGATAAATGAATGGGCGATCACGGGGTATGTCATCCCAGTTTAGGGCATGATGGTTATTTTCTCTGTTTCTCGTCCTCCGCGCGCATAGGTTTTTGTCGATGGGTAAAAAAAAGACAAACACTGCCTCTCAGCTGAGATGACCATGTGCAATATGCCCGCAGAGTCTTTGCTGGAAAGCTTACGAAAGATCCACACTGCACACAAAAGAAACAAAGAAAGAAATAGCACCGAGGTCCTGGCATGCAATGCAACAACAACAATAGCCCTCACCCAGCCACGCGCTGTCAGCCATCCCAAACATGCTAGCCAAATACTGATCTGAATCTTCGATGCTAAAGTGTCGTCTACTGTTAAAAGATGGTGGTATGATACTGAAATGCCTTTGACGTGGAAGGTTCCAGGTGTCACAGTCATGCATATGTATGACGGGTCAACATACCTCAATGATATGGGGATATACATGTATATGCATTCGGTATGTGTTTTTTGGAGGGTTAGTGTTTTTTTTTCCGCTCGCACGCATAGGTTTGCTGATAAGACCCGGACGAGAAACAGAGAAAATAATTATTGTGCCCTTAGTTCAGTTGAGTGACATGATCTTCTACGCATTACCATGGTAACTACCATGGTACCCAGGCCCAGCTCTACTGCATGTACAGCTGTAGGATCCGGAGAATGAGCTTTCGGCTAATCCTCTACTTGACTTGACTAAGTCACGTGCTCGCATATTGGCGTTACAATGTGAACAAATTAAAAGCTGCAAAAATGCGCAACGGAATTCCACTGCTTGGTGGTTGCCATCGCCCGATGTTTCAGACGCACATTCATAAGCTTGAGAGAGTGTACATGCCTGGGAACGGATCGAAAACAGTTCTTTGAGCGGACCGACGGGCCAGCAAGAAAATATTATCATACACGACTTTATACTTTATTCTTCTAGCAAATACTAGTAGCCTTGAAAGTTACAAATTAATCCGGGCTATTCACTGAGATGAACAAGCTTATGCAAGCAGTTTTATGTGAATATCATTAGAATGAGTTTCAGAATTTTTGCAAATGTACGGCCTGTAGACTACCGTTTCTCATCATTCGACACCTCATAAACCTGCAGGACAAATCACCGTAGGTCTTGACAACAACTGAGGGTCATTAAACAGGATTTCCGATGAGGGGTGTATCTCCAGATAGGACTTCCGCCCGAGTACGACACCACCAAAATAAATTCGAGTTAGGGCTTTTTTTTGTTTAGCAGACCCGGTATAGTCAACAAATAGATATCAAGACCGCTCCCACACACGAGCTCTGATCGGCCTTTTATTAAGCTTGATAATATTCTGAATAACCTTGCGTTCCTACAGCTATAATCTGCCGGTTTTGACCAAACGTCTTGTTCCTCTAAATCCCAACTCGTTATTGATCATTTCTCATTATTCGCCGGCTGAGACAGCACACAGCGGACGCTAACCTAGGTCGACCCAACGTCGAGCCAAACGAACATCCCCCTAGCCGCTCGACCAAAATCGTGATTTACGCTCAGCTAGGACTTTCCTCGCTGGCGGCTCACCGCAGCTAGGTTCAAGTCCGTTGTGTAGGGTTTAAGCCGACGAAAATTGAGAAAATGATTTATTTATTCAATTTGATGATTTTCCCGACAAGAAATGGCCTTACTGTTCTTAGTGAGCGGCTACAGCATTTCATCAGGTTTATTGAGCGCAGACCTATAGGTCAGTCACTAAGTACTCAGGGTGAGCGGCATACGAGAGTGAAATGCTCTGTCCGGAATTCACAACATAGCAGAATTTCGCTATGAAAAACACACCGCCGGGCTAAGATCGGCTATCGGGCCTTGCCATGTTCCAGGATCCCTCGCATGATAATGTTAATCCAATATTCCTGAAGCAGCTTTAACTCGCTCTACAGCGGTGTTCTCGAGGACACAAACATAAGAGGGTTGTACGCTCGTAGTCAGCAACAGTGGTTATCATGGGGATAGACATAATGTTTGGGAAACCGAGGAGCAGGCTGTTGAAAGTGCAGCAGTTAATTTTATCGAATTGGCAAAAAATCGCTAAATTAAGTATCTGCTAAAATTACAACACAAGCACGTAGTCTCAGTGAAGGCCAGAACGGTTACCCTACAACGATGTTTCTTTTCGTACTACAAATTCCAGAATAAATACTTGCACAAACGGCAATTTAAAAGTCCGGAAAAGAAATGTGTCAGTCATCAGCAATAATGACACAGCATGCTGCCTTAGTCTCCCTGATCGCTTTTTCCACACCGACGTCACAGTCAGAGTCTTCGTCAGACTCTAGCTCGTTGAGTACAGCCCTAGTGACATCGTCGAACAATCCGTTAACAGGCTTACTGTAGAGATCCGCCTGAAGAGAATTGTACTTTGCGATGGCCAACCTCCCTTTCTCAGTGTTCTCCAATGAAACAGACACACAGATTGGGATCTCCAAACCTCCTTGGACAATGGGCGACTTGAAAATCGCTAAAACTAGTTGCCGCTAAACCTGCGGGTGCCCCAAATCGCTATATTTAGTTGCCGCTGTAACTACTTGAAGAATTAATTTTCGCACACACATATATGAGCATATACCATTATCACGGTATGGCCATGGATCGGGCTATACCCGTGTACCAAAGTACACACCTCATTACCCTACTTAGATACGCCCCTTGTAATAGCTGGCCGAACGAGGTGAAAATAGGGTGCTTCGACTCTGAAAATCAGCCTTTCTTTACTTCTCTGGGTTTTCGGCCATTCCTCTAAATCCGGACTTTCGGCCATTCCTTTACTTCACTGGACATTCGACCATTCCTTTATATAATTATGTGACTGCATTTTCAGCCATTCCTCAGCATTTTCGGCCATTATTAACATTCTTTACCGGGCTTTCGGCCATTCTTCCAGACTGAACTTCTAGACATTAATCTAAACCGGACTTGTTTCGGCCGTTTGTCCAGACCAGAACTATCGACAGTTCCTTCAGCTGCAAATTAACCGGCTGAACTTTGAGGGATTTGCCAGATCGACCGGGCTATCGGCGATTCATCCCGACGGGGCTCACAAGTGTTCTACCGGATGGACGGATGTTTCACCTGAACTGGAAATCACGACAGTTCCTCGATCATGGACAGCCAGGAAAAAGGCTTATCTGGACATGTAAACGAAAAATACTGGTGGAGGTGAAATAGGTGAAGCATGGACATATTGCACCTGTAAAGTAAATTTTTCTGGGTCAATACTGGCTAAGAGTGGCTGGTCTATTTATTTATTTTTTACTTATGTAATTATATGCAATCCAAGGGCCGGGAACAGAATAAAGGGAAACACTGCGGGCTATACAGTTTTTTGAAAACTCTGGCAAGAAGTTTCTCAACCTCACAACAAGCCCTAAAATGGGCGTGGCAAATCCCTCCTGAGGGCTTGATGTGTGGTTTGGGAACCTCTAGATAGAATTTTGCAAAAACAGTAATATCAATTTTGCAAGGGTCCCACCTCAAGCTCACATACAAAAAAATCAGCTTGAAAGGCGATTTTATGAAAGGGCTAGGGCGGTAAGAAAAATTGAAAATTTGAATTTTCATCCGCCATGTTCTCCTCATAAGGGAAACTTTTTTTTTTATCCTATTTCGATAAAGGATGTCTTTGAGGATGGTCTTCCGACTGACACGAGTAAACGTTGGAAGAATTCCAGGTTTCTAGAAGTTTCGCCAGAGCTGGTGCCACCCTTAAACAAACAAATTAGGATCACACCATCCCAACTCACCGGTCACAAGAAAGAAGCACTGGCACTGGACCAGAGGGAAAGAAAAATCCGTGCAGCGCAACTGTGGATCGAACCCAGTACTGCGCACGTATGCTTTAACTACTGATCTATCACACCATAACCACGACTGCACGAGAAATCCCACATCCAGCACCAATGCCCGCGCTATTGCCGCGTGACTGCCATGCCGCAATCAGCTCTTCAGGAAATAACCTGCATCATGCGTTGTACGGATTTATAAGGATAAATCATCAAGGAAAGTACAATCCTGACTGGCTTATTGCAATCACATCACCATCCCAACTTACCAGTTTTTCTTATGACCGCCTAATTGACCGGTGAGTTAGGATGGTGTCGTAATTGTAATCATTCTAGTTCAAAGCAGTGAATGAGGGCATGAGAGCCAAATTAGTGGGGAGAACATAACTTCCTGTTACAGGCAAGTTATATTACACCTCTCAGGGATAAGAGAGTTTACGCAAACTTTAGGCCACATGTATTGCCATCTAACCAAGGAACGTAGGGGCCAGTTGTCCCGTTGGTTCGGGTATGAGGACAAGCCTTTTCTACAACCTGTAAACGCGTGCCGGGTCTACCTTGCAGCTGGTATTATTGGCGTAATCTCTATATCCCTCTGACTGTCGTTAGCAAGTTGCTCTTTAACTATAATTTAATTCTTGTATCGTTCTGCCCCGATTTGCATGTCCATGTTATTTCTTTCACTTCTTCACTGATTAATTAACATAACCGGGTCATTCGTATGGTAATCTGATTATTCATTTGATAATTAAGTCAATCAACTTGATTTTTTAGTTACCTGCAAAGCCCTCCATACGCATATACACGTAATATGTTCCGCCATGCTCCAGAAACATTCAGAGCCGGTTCATCAAGAACGGAACGTTGGGTACACGACGTTTTTTTTAAAACGTCGCACCTGACACGGGCAGGTGCTAGTACTTATTACTATATGTTTCACTCTTGTCTATTTTGCTGTGTTACTTCCACCTGCTTTCTCGCATTTCGTTATCCTTAAAAGGCGACACTTCACTTCGAAGTGTGGACCTAGATTAAATTTATTTCAAGTTCTAGTTCTCGTCAGTTGTGGAATGTGGGCTTGTAAGTTCTCGCAGCAACTGTTGCTGTACTAGAGGCAACACAGAATTTCCGTGCACATGTAACATCACGGACCAATTTTATTTTCTCTTAAATCATTAGTTTTCCTAGAGGCACAACCAAAGAAAACTACTCGGACACAGGGAACTACAGGATTACTGTGTGATGAGGGATTGTGTATTCTGGTAGAATAGTCATGACCTCGGTAAAGTGTTGCATTTACTGGGCTACACCGAGCCGAATAAACACGCCATGATTGCAACCTGAAACACTTTTCTGTAGAGAAGGTCAAAAAGGTGGTTTTGGAGAAGAGATTGTCCATACGCAAAATTAAACTTGATGAAAAGTTTGAAGAATCTTGCACAAAATAAATCAAAATGGTCTAAAAATATGGCCTGGAATGATGATGACGATGAGGATGATACATGACAATCACAGTGAGCAAAGATAAAATGAATTATTCAAAGACACAGAACCGCGGCGAGAAGTGAAACACAAAAAGAGGACCAGGCTGGTGAAGATGAACGGAAATGATGATGGTGATGGTGATGACAATGATGGCAAAAAGCGCTCCAATAAACTAACACGAAAATGCTGAGGATGATGATGAGGATTATTGGGTAGTCGCAAATAACTCGGAACCGTTTTAACGTTTATTAATCACAGGTCTTCCTCCTCGATGGCTGTCCTTGAATCATTTTGGCATTGATATCGCAGTACCATATTCTCAATGTAAGACCGCCATACTGAACAACCCTTTTCAGTGGCTCTCCGCAAGATCTTAACCTTATGTTGAACTGGAAGACACAGCTGATCTCCTGGGCAGTTGTCTGGCTCCGGAGGGCTTGTCCTCTCCGCTCTGTAAAGCCATGGCGGGTATCGGTCAGTTCTATACTGACACGTCAATCGGTACTCACAGTTCGCCGTTGAACCGAAGTTAAAGGCTAGCATAGCTAAATCTGACGACCTGCATCCGGCAGGCACGACTTCTGTCGCCATAGTTGTATTGAGGGAAAGCCCACTCGACTCAGACGACTCATCCGGTGGAAACGGCTTTTCGAATTCGCCTGAACATAGAAGGTCAGGAGTAAAGTGTTGAAGATGAGGGCGGTTTTTGCCCAACAAACTAGCTGGGTCTTGCTGAACACACTCTACAGCGTGTAGAGTATTAGCGGGACGCTCTTTAATTAGTAGGGCGTGTCCAGGAATGATCAAAATGCCTGCGTACAGGAGTGCAACCCAGAAGAATCGGA
>JAOWAW010082220.1:14803-27903 GCA_028565695.1 Nicola tetela
ACGCTCTTTAATTAGTAGGGCGTGTCCAGGAATGATCAAAATGCCTGCGTACAGGAGTGCAACCCAGAAGAATCGGAGTTGAGAAAACGAACGCAAGGACATAATTCGAGTGAATGTCTCTCTCACGCAAAAAAGTTCACTCTTGTAAATTCTGGTCCTCAGTAAGAACTAAAACTCCTCCGGTTGGGTGAGGTTCATTTACCTGCAAAGGGCGAAAGGAGAGCGACAGTTTCCGCTATGAGTTCTAATCGTTTTCTGATAGCAGTTTGCTACTACAATGAGCCACCCAATTCTGATCTCCGTCTTGGAATTTCGTGGCCTTTATATATTCCTTGTTTCTCTCAATTGAGAATCCTTGTTCTGAAAAATTCCATACATGTCTGTGGTACGCTCTAAAAAGAAAAAATCTAATGGTCCCAAGCTCGAGACAGCTAAAAGAAATTTTCCTCTTTACCCTATTTCTTGCTGGAATAGTTTCAAGAATTAATAATATATTCAACAGCCTTCCTCGCTCGACCTCGTTTGTCACGTGAGTAATGCCTGCGTACTGTGACGGGGCGGTCCCGACGCTAACCTCCCCGACCACATGCTCAGTGGCTGATGCTGTAGATTTACGCGAATCATTGGTCGTCTACGGAGAGCATGTGTTGACGCAAAGCGTGGTCTAGGTGCACATATTTTGCCTGGAAAAACCCTTCACGCCAGACAGCACCGGTGAATTTATTTCCCGGCCGCTATAGCGGTGCGCCGGTTGAGTTTCTGACTTTTACGCTGAACATCGAATTTTTGAATGCGTCCAAATAAGCGTCATTACTTTTGAGCGGTAAGAAGCCGTCATTATATTAACGCTTGCGCAAGATTTGCTATGGTTAGGTGGCCTTAGCGTTCGGGCAGTCATTATGCAGTGTAGGAATTTGCAAACTATATAACACGGCAAATGCTGGGCCGGGAAGAATTGCGAATCGATCTTCCAAAAATTCCCCCAACCAGACACAAGCTGCCTAGAAAGAGTGGAAAACGGCCAAGTAAAGAAGCGGCGAACACAGAGCTGTCATCATTCGAATCATCGGAAAAAAAGGACATGAATCCCAACTTTTGTACAATGCTTCTTTCGCAAACGTAAAGCGTATAGGTTCAATGAATATAATTCTGTTGTATTGGGCTGCCCAGATATAGCAGTAGTATAGATAATCGAATTTTCTTATCCTTCCTATACGGTGAAAGTTAGTGATAAAGGTAGTCATAGGTGTAGACGTTTCAAGTTCCAACCGTCGATCATGTCGTACACCTCTCGTTGTCTTGAGTCTTCATTATGGTCATGCGATTCCCTGAACTCACCGCTATCGCTGGTCTTACCAGCAGTGTTTGGCACTTTCCTTTATGAACAGAAAACTAAATCAGTCTGATAACAGTTTAACTGCACAATAATTAGTGTCTAGTCTGAAATTCGAATCGAATTCGATAAGAATCTCAAGGTGTTCTAGATATTTGTAAATCAACATAACGCAGAGCTGGTTTATTGTCATGCATTTCGTTGGAGCGTGTATGTCCTGTCGGTGTTTCTTCTGCTATATGTTGTAAGATCACCGTCCCACTCTGGACCCCCGCTTGTCACAGTAGCACTTTTGCCTTCGTACACCAGCTGTAGCAGCAGTAAACCGAACTTTGACGTCATGACCGGGACCCTAAATCCATGCGCAATCGTTCATTGTATACTTGCTCGTGTGGCAGCTTTGTCAGTGAGCAGCTGCCGTTCGTCCCCTCATCCAGCTGTACTTCCACAGTTGCCGTTCACCAATAATAGTTTTCCTCACCATTCAGTAACCAAATGTGCCTGAGGCTAATTAAGGATGAGATTTCTTCATTTTCCTTTCATTTATTGGATGGGGAAATCGGAGAGAACAAATTAATCCCTTCGGCGCGACAAACAAGGAAAATTCCTCGCAGCGGGCATGCTAGGCGCCGGTTTGAATCGGGGATCGACTTTACATCCACAGTGGTCATGCAGAAGCAGATGTGCTAACATTCAGGCAACGTTAACTGCTTTGGGAAAGGTCTTTTCGCTTCAATGGAATCCCTTGTGTAGGTTGGAAGTTCCCTCTATGCTATCCGGAGTTGCCAGTGATCTTACTGCGATGCTGAAAGACCGATTGGCATAGCCCTGATTAACTGGAAGAGGAAAAGTCTAGGCGGTGCACCACTTCAGTGATGCTCTTCCAAAGGTTTGGACAATTGCTCAAACAAGTTGAGCTGCCTTTTAAGCTTCATCTGACCTGATTGTCGTTCCCCTCCGCCTGATTTATTCAGACTACCGTGCGTAAGGGGACGCTTGGGAAAGAAGGACCTCGATCAAAACCATCTTGAGAACAAGAGGGAAATTAAAGAATCGACCGAAAGACGGGGCGAATTTTTGGAAAAGTTATAAGAAGATCAAGAGATTGCTGACGGTAAGGTTTGGCCGATCACATACATGTACATCTAGTTCAGAAGAGGTTGGGTTGGCGGGTGGCCTGTACATGTCGTGTCAACGGTAGGCCTACAGGCCTTCTGTGAGCACCAGAAAGTATACATGTCGCTGCCTGATATGTATAGGATGACGTTCTGATCTTACACGGTCCATTTGGTTACTTCAGCTCTTTCACATGTACAATAATTAGCGCGGCTACAGCACTGAGCATGCGCGAGATTTACCCTGCTTGTGAAACATACTCCCGTAACAACAAGCAGCGTGAAAAGGGGAGCCGGGTGAAACGAAAACGCTCTGTGTTCTAATGAATGTCCTTAACCATAAAGGCACAAGACACGCAGAACAGCAGCCCCGTCGGATAGTTGCAGCACAGCTCGTGGCAAGGACCGGATGGCTCCACCTGCCTGAAACTGACAATAAATTCGAGTTTGCAGCATGATGAATCCAGGGTTCTAGTTTTCGCGTATCACAACATGGGGCGTTTTAAAATAGCACTACCCAGCAAGAACCCGCAATGGAAGTAAGGAGAGTGAAGCGCACTAATGGACCTTGTTTCTCCTTCAATAAACGCAGCCACACGCGCTAGGTGACCAGACACCCATTTCACTGCTGGCTGACAAGCTAGCGAAGGAAGCACGCATACATGTTTGTAAGCTGGCCTAAGAAGAAGCATATGCAACGTTTCACAGGACAACCTCTGTGCGCACGAATAGTCGGCCTGGCATGCGAGCAAGTGTAGCTATGAGGCACTCGGCTGGCGGTAGTGAACAAAGCCCGCTTTCGTCGATCCAGGAACAATCTCCAAATGTCGCTTCACATCTTGCTCCATTAGCATGAATGCCCCCTTTGCGAATGGACCTGTCGTTCTGAAACTCATGAAAGATAACCCTTGAAAACGTGCCAGCATCATCAAAACAAAATAGCAGCCAAATCCAGGCATTTCTGAACGTTTACATGGGAGCAAGCAATTGCTCGATAAACGATAGCCCTGCAGAGGTTCGACAATCTAACACATAGTTTTAAGTGCTTCGACAAGAGAGATGCCATTGCGCATGTAATCCGTGAAGTGACAGGATTGAGGAATCACTTGCTTGACGGGCCCACTCCTTTCGGCATTGTTCAGCTGGCAAATACTGTACCTCAGTACGCAATAGCAGTGGTAACAGACCTTTTGGGCAAACATTGACTGGGTGCGAGGAACCGGGAATGTATCGTTTCATGACAAGCTTCGACAATGGCGATCAGGAAGTTGTCGACCTTTATGGAATATGGAGGGAGAGTTTGGGGAAGATCGTCACGATGAGGTCGGAGTTGTTTAAGGGAAAACACTCTTGCTCTTTGGGATCTGTCGTAAAGATTTCGAAACCTATCTGAAAGATTCCAGCGGAGGCCTACAGGAAAGAAATTCCAGTTGGTAGAAATGTCGTAGATCAGCCATCACCCATACCAAAGCTGTCGCTTGACGCAAGTAGTACTCAGACTTGGCGCATGTCAGCTTTTTCTGAGCTCATTTTTGTATACTTCCCTCAAAGATGCCTCTACAACTAAGGCAGCAGCCCGTTGCTAAGCGGCCATTCGGTCAGAGAGTTCCCCAGAGCCACTGACGATCCAAACAATCCCATTTGTTCCCAAGAGGGAATATTTGGAGTACCGACGGTGCAAAGCTGCCTGGTGTAACAACTGCAGCTGTCTTGGCCACCTTGTCCGTACTAGAAAATCTAGTAATATTTCAGGCCGGGAGATATTACTGCATCTCAGAATCGTTTTTCAATTGGTGACGGGAAGATTACATGATTTTTTTTTCCAGGCCGAGACACTGCGTACTATACTAGTACATGACGGTCGTCGGTGCCTGCACAAACTAGAACGTTTTAGTGAAATCGAAATATTGGGTCTATAGAAGAAGACGACAACTAATCACAAAAAGATGGTGTTAGCAGAAAAGAGCAGAACCGAGCGGTGGCACTAGTGCTGCTCCAACAAGAGTGGTTAGTTGCCGCTCATATGCATTCTCCTATGCTGGGGTTTGCAACTTGGAAACAATCCCCTTGTTTTACGGCCTTTATCACGCTATGCAAGGAGCTCTGTTGGTAAGGGTACACAGATGCAGTAAACTATTTTGGGGTATTTATTCAATCATTCTTATCTTCGACTTTAGTTCAATGCTAATTCTATCTAGAACGCTAGCAGGAAGGTGTTCGGTCTACAACTGTCTGTTTCACAAAACTTGAACTTGCGGTACGTAATTAGCGCTAGCACCGTAGGTTACGATGTTTTTAAGTCGTTCTCAGGTGGAGAAACTGCAGTTGCATACGTATACACGGCGTTGCGCATATTCCCTTCGCAGAACGTGTCGCCACTTCCTCCGCAGTTCGTGTTGCATTCCTCTGCTGGATCTGCTGTGGCGTATATGTTGGCGAACGAGCATCCACAGTAGTAGCGCATGCCATCTTGAATTCCAGCGAAAGGAAAGCCATTGGAACGGCAGACATGCTGAAATGCACCTTACGTCACACATCCGATGAGTTCGTGATAGGGATGATCTCTTTGAGTTTCGTTATCAGCATAACATCCGATAAAGTCCTCAGGAACTGCAGGGCACAAAAAATATTTCATACACGTACATTTGAGAATGAGTCAATTCTGCTGCGGCTAGCCATTAGCCGGTGTCTTTAGCAGCTTCGTAGCTACTCCTGCCAGAATCAGTTATGTTTACAATCCTTTTATTATTTTACTCCGGCTGTGAGGCCACAGCGAACTCGAACCTGTGGCGACCAAGCGCCTGGCGGAACGAAAATCAAGCAATGTTAACCGCTCGACCAAGCTAGCCCGATGCTGCCCAAGGCTGGATAATTGCTTCTTACACGCTCTGGATAAGTTGATGTTTATGTCTACAAACTAGAGCTGTAAACAGGACAACATTTTCTGGACATCGACTCACTGGAGGAGTAGCCAACAAACAACTTGAAAGCATTGACTGGCATGTTATCGTCTCTCGTGACAAATTATAAGTATAGACGTTTCACTGCAAAATTTATGGTTTTTGTTAAACTTGCCTCCAATTTCATTTGACCTGGTGAATTCTGTCACAGCGCCTGGTTGGCAGAGGGAGTACCATGTCTCAAATTGTGGTTCAGTCATTCCTGGTCGGCTTCCACACACATTTGTCTCACCATCTGGAACAAGCTCTTCTCCGTTGCTGCGAAACTCTGACGGGGCCAAACTTGCTACACCTACAGGATCAAGACATCGATAGTTAGAGTATACGCACAAGTATTTGTGGCTGAAAATTGCAAAAATTAATATTGTAGGTCTCACTAATATGTTAAAAGAGAAATTCATACAGAGCCATCCATTTGGATATATTACAGAACAGTATTGTACCTAGCATCGGCCCATGTAGGTGGAAAAAATATTTAAAAAGAAAGAATAACATCTGAGCAGAAGGCAAAGAGACACACTGAGGTCAGCCTGAGAGAAAAAAAAAACACAAAGGTCTGGCTTTAGAGACAGAGACAGCAAAGGTGTCACCCCAGCTGATCTGCTGACATGGAGCCATTTCTCCAAGGAAGTAGGATTTGCTTGTATCAGAGTAACCTATAATGGTTAAAAGCGTCACTTCTGTAAACGCGCCACACGCCATGCATAGGTAGTATTTGTTCTTCATGGCGGAAGTAGTACAGAGATCTATTAGGTCTCAGGATTGTCTAGAGCTAATCTAAAATCAAACATTTAGATAGACTCTAATAAGTGAAAAGCAATTTTTTTTAAAGCCTCTTGCTGCCTCTCATGCATTGAGCGGGAATGAACGAAGCTTCAAAACAAGTCACTGAAGACGTGGATTCTCAATCTGGTCAAGGAAAAGCAAGTTGAGAATAAGAATGAGTGGACGGTGGTCAGTGACAACTTCAAACGATGTGCCAGACAAGAAGAGAGAACATTTGTTGACTGCCCAAATCACAGTGAGATATTCTAATTCAATAACAGCATAATGCAATTCTGCCTCTGAGAGAAAACAGCTGCCGCATTGAAGAATACGCCCCTGGTCATCTTGTAGCTGCCACAGTGCAAAGCCTAATCCATGTAGTACCGAGGCATCCGTCTCAAGCCGGAGAGGTTGGCTAGGTTTGAAGAAAGCAAGAACAGGTGGTGAGGTCAAAGCAGACTTGACAACTTTGAAAGTAGTGTTATGATCAGCATCCCAGGCCGACTCGACAGAGGTCTTCAGTAGCGGTCGCAATGGCGAAGAAAGCTCCGATAAGTTTGGGTGGAAATTCCACATTGGTTAACTAAACCAAAAAATGAGCAAAGATCAGTGCGGTTCTCAGGCATCGGAAAGTTCTGCATTGCCAACGTCTTGTCATCATCAACAATCCATCCAGTTGAAGACACGATGTGACCACAGAAGGGAGCTGACAAAGCTCCAGATTTGAACTTCGGTGCACCAAACGCGATGCCGTTCGCACGGGTATACTAGAGAACAGGTTGAACATGAGCCACATGCGTCGAGAAATCATCCTAACAAACGAGACAGTCATTGACAACCTTGATGAAGTTCAGCAGATGTGTGAATGCCATATCAGTGCGGCGATTAAATTCATCACCAGCAGAGATCAAACCGTGAGGGTTATGGCTAAACCGGTACCGTCCCCACGGTGTGATAAATGTTGTCAGCGGCTTCGAGGCATCAGATAGCGGTATTTGCCAATAGCCGTGACGAGCAACCCAGGTAGAAAAGAAGCGTGCATTTCGAAAACCAGAGAGAGCATCACGTACCGGCGTCATCGGGTGTGTCGGCCGTTGAACTTGGTCGTTCAGCTTACGGAAGTCAATGGCGAGATGCGTTTCATCCGTGCCTTTCTTGCTCACCACAACTATTGGATGACACCAATCAGATGGTTCGTAGACTGGTTCGATTATACGGTCCGTGACCATGTCATCCAACTGTGTTTTGATTTGGTCACGGTGCGCGTACGGAATCATGCGAGCGCCACGTACATGACTAGGAGTCGCGTTCTCAATCAGACAGATGTCCATCGGAGGTCCGTTCATGGGCTTGAGCTTTGAGTCGTCGAATACGTCCGAGAACTCGTCGAGAAGAGAGAGGAGGACTTGCTCAATCTCAGCTGCAGTAGGCGTGGAGGAAACTTTCCGAATGTGCTGTGGCCAGTTCTGTGGGAGAAATCCCAAAGCACAGGACGAGCTACGGGACAACTGTGCGTCGTTCAATCCACGATAAACATAAATGAGTGTATTGTGCTCAGCTGCAGTAGATGCACATGGCACAGTGGCTTTGATAGAACCAAAACGTTCCAATGGTTTGCCATCAGCAGTTCGAACAATGTATTGATCAGGGTCCAAATTTTCCGGGAATCCACCGAGAACGGCCAACTGTGCGAGGCCAATCGCATCCACGTCGCTGCCGGTGTCCGGAATCTAATTGAGGTTCACAGAATCAGCTTGGGTGGCGAGTAATGCAGCAGTTGTGACTGTAGTATTGTCAGCTGATGATGAAGTGCGCTTTAGACGTTCATGTAGCTGTCCGATCCGTCCGGTTTTAGCTGCAGACTTCGAAGAGTGTGGACAACTCCGATGACGATTCGATTTCGCATCATTTCTGCATGTCGTTGCGCAAGTGAGCTTGCACGTCGGACAGACACGTCCAGAACAAGTATGGCGAAGAGAAGTGTCTGTAAAATTGCATGCTTTCACGAACTCCTTCAGTGATGCCAAAAAATTGTCGAAAGACTCGCCTTAAAGCTTTATGCTGCCGTCTATTATAAAAATGCAGACGGTCAAGTAATGGATTACGCTGCTGACGAACATAGTGTCCAACACTTGATTATCGACGAGGAAAGCACAATCCTGACCGGGGTATTAACAATCACGACACCATCTCAACTCAATGGCCATAAGAAGGAAGCATTAACACTGGACCAGAAGAAAGGAAAAAATCTGTGTAAATCCGTATACCGCATGGTGTCGGTCATTGTCGGTTTACGTAGAATGTGGCCTTGCAGTCACCCGCAATGTAGCGCTGGCACTGGTAATGGAAGTGGGATTGTTCGTGTAGTCGTAGCTGTGGCGTGACAGCTCAGTAGTCAGAGCATTCGTGCGCAATACGAAAGGCCCTGGGTTCGATCCCCAGTTGCGCTGCCCGATTTCTTCCTTTCTTCTGATCCAGTGTCAATACTTCTTTCTTATGACCGGTGAGTTGGGATGGTGTCGTGACTTTGACTATGTCGTCGACATCAGCATTTGGCCGCAAGGAAATCACTCCTTCTCTCAAGAAATGTCTGATATCCTCGTCGAAACATTGACGGAGAGCAGAGACACGGGTCGCTTGGTCTTGAAGATTCAAATGCTGGTATCGTGCGTAATCAAAAAACATCTCGTGCCAAACGGGGAAATCAGCCAAAGTAGAACCACATGTAGACAAGAGGATGGGCCTGTTGTTGCTGACGGGTCTAGACGACACGATTGACGTCGAGGGGGCGGGGCCAGAGGTTGCCTGGGCTGGATGCCCTTGTAACTGGAGGGTCTCCTCCAACATTTTTTATTTCATTTTATTTATTAAACTCGCAGAAAGCCATCATGGCTTATACAAGTACAAGGCTATGTAAGCTTACAAGTTGAAACTGTGGGAAAAGACTGTTGTGTACGTGTGGATGTGCTTATCTAGGTTTCAACATGTTTAGAGCAAGGACATTGGTATATGAGAAGTTGACGCTTTGCCTCTTGTTTAAATTTATGTGATTTAGTTTCAGACTGAAGGGAGTGTGGTAAGTCTTTGAAAGTTGCTGATGCATAATAGACTGGGGAAGTCTGGTAGAGTGCGGTTTTGGGCGTGGGGAGGACAAAATGCTGGAAAGAGCGAAGGTCACGGCTGATCGCTCGCTGAGGGTAGGACAGAGCCTGGAGATGAGGTGAAGCGGTCTTGCAGGCCAGTGTGTGGCCTAGGAGAGCTTGTCGGTATATACGATGGGACTCCAGAGTATGCCAATTCATCGCCGCCAGAAGATTGTCGTGAACAGATGGAGTGTGCAGAGGTATGCCTAAAATAATTTTTGCAGCTTTCCTCTGGAAGGCTTCCAGGAGGTTCGTCAGGTGCTGGGGCAGGCAGGGCCACACAATCGACGCGTACTCAAGGATGGGCCTGGTGTAATCTTCGTAGTAGGTGGAGAGCGCTCGTCGACTCAAAGTGGAAAGCAGTAGCAGCAGTGTTCCAAGTAGCGGTGTGACCTTTCCGAGAATGCGCTCAATGTGCGCGATCTAGCGCATGTCAGACGTCACCAGCAGACCAAGGTGCTTATGGCTGTTCACTTTGCCCAGACAAAGTCCGTCAAGGATCATTGCAGACGACTTTGGTAGGGGACATCTTGTGAACTCAAGGATATTAATTTTGTCTTCTCCCAATTGACCTGGAGGCGCCAGTCTCTCAGCCAAGTGGCAGTATCGGTCACAGAGTCCTGTAAGTCCGTTTCTGCATTAATTAAATTTACAGCGCATTCATGGAGGGCAATCAAGGCCGTATCGTCAGCAAACTGGTTACACTCTGTGTCGAGATTGATTATGGCAGCGTTTAAATCGGTGGTGTAAAGGAGAAATAGTAGGGGTCCGAGGACTGATCCTTGGGGAACCCCTGCGGGAACTCTTAAACTTGAAGAAACGGATGTGCCCACTCTCACTTGCTGCCAACGATCGGCCGGATAGTTCGATAGCCACGCAAGGGCGCCCCCCTTAATGCCATAGTGCTGGAGTGTTGCTACTAGGCCGTGGTGCCATACGCGGTCGAACGCCTTGCTGAGGTCGTAAAACAGGAGTAGACTGTTTTGCCTTCCTCTAGCCCCTTGACGATGGTTTGGACTATTCTTGCCAGCTGACACATTGTCGAATCGTGGCGCTTGAATCCGGACTGCAGTAGTGACAGGTGTTTAGAAAGATGTTGGTAGAGAGGCTCGTAAACCAGATGTTCAAGGACTGTTGACAACACACTTAACAGGGCAATAGGGCAGTAGTTGGTAGCAAGCTGTCTACTACCCCGACCCTTGTTGTGAGTACTATTAATTGTAGGCTATCTTATCTACTATCTACGCTATCATCTGCGCTTTTTTCCGTACTCTGTTGTATCCACATGTATTATTAGTGGCTAAATGTACTAGTACGCACGTATCTTAATTCGATTACGTGTTCATTTGTTGCTATGCGATCCTCCACCATTATTTTTCTTGACCAGTCTGACTGACTGCTCGTGCTTGCGTTTATCTCGTTCATCATGTTCATGGTAGTTTTCTCTGTTTCCTAACCTTCCCCATTGAATGAACCCTTGTTCGTGCTTCACGCTTAACATGGATGTGAGATGTATGTTGGGGATTCTGCCACTGTTCTCCTTTAGTTATTCGATATGTTTAAAGAGTAGCTAACTGAATCCGGACTGCCGTAGTGGCAGGTGTATAGAAAGATGTGGGTAGAGAGGCTCGTAAACCAGACGTTCAAGGACTTTTGGCAACACACTTAACAGGGCAATAGGGCGGTATTTGGTTGCAAGCTGTCTACTACCCCGACCCTTGTAGACTAATTTTTGACAAGTGTTCTTCACGTTGAGCAGAAGCTTCCATCTGCGCCTTCATAATGGCTATTAGGTCAGCCATACTAGTGCTAGACTGCGAATCAGGGTCTGCAGTATTATTCGACATATTTACGAAGATCCCGTGTACGAAAAAAACTGCTATCGAGATCAACGTTAATCCCGGTGATCTAAAATAGATCTAGAGCTGGGGCGACGTCCAACAGGGACGGTTAAAGCTCGCTGCGCCATGTTATATCCCTCTAATTATTAACTCATTTATACGACCACAAGGTGTGGAGGAGAGAGAAAAAGAGAGAGAGAGAAAGCTTCTTCTTGAATAAGGAAGCGTGAATATATTAAGAACGAGCAGAGCTATATTCTAGAAGTTATACCTCTGACTGAGCGGTTATGGTACGCGAAGTACTTGATTCAGTGTACACATGACACGCCTTAGCTCTACATCATCAGGAGGACTCGAACTCACAGCACCGATTCGCCGAGCAGACAGGAATTCATTCCATGAATAATCCAACCTTTCCCTTTCAGCAAGAAACTGCATGAGGTAAATAAGTTAGAGGAAGCTCACAGAGGGATGCTATGGGAGGGATTTATCAAGCAAAGTGCCCAAGGTTACTCAATTGCTATTCTGAATTCGAACGTGTTTTGTAATTCCTTCTAAGTTGTCGAGGACTGCAGTGCTCTATCACAGTTATGGAACAATGTAACCATGGTTACTCATCAATATTACCATGGTTACTGGGATTACTTACTTTGGCATACTGGCCTTGAACCAGACCACTGTCGGTTCTTCTGGCAGATGCGACTCAAGTTGCCCTCGCCAGTAAATCCTCCGAGACAAGTGTATGAAACGGTCGTACGAAGTGAAAGTTGCTTCGGACCAGTCGAGTACGTCGTGGCCACTGGCATAATTCCTTTTGGACTTGCAGGTTGATCGCAATGACCGGGTGGGGCTGAAAGAAAAAAACATCACTAACAATGTTCTTTGAGCTAAAACTGATGTTTCCATGAGCACCGCGTATATTATTAGACATGATTACTCATTTTGTCATTTATTACCAGACTCATGATATTACAACAAAGTTAGGTACAGTAGTGCAATTTTCTGTACATGAAGCATTTCATATTCCACCGCCTTAGCTGTCTGAGAGCAAATTTCGAGAAAACAATTACGATACAGATAAATTAGTTCTACTGCCTCAGCTGCTGACTGAGCAGCTGTTTGGGAAATGGCATTTAGAGCGGAGAAGAGCGAGCATTTAGTAATTTGTAACCGACCAGCGAAATTGCATAGATAACCTGTCGTGATGGATGGAGCAGCAATACCCGCACTGGTACGTCACGGACACCTTCGCTTTATAATAAACTAGTGCCTGACCAGGATTGATAATATCGACGACATCCACTCCCAGTGCGCGAAAAAGATCGGCATGGTAAACAGGCTGAGTTGAATACTCGACTAAGGTAGCATTCGTCGAACCTACAAAGGCTACATCCGTCCGAGAATGGAATATGCGTGCGCGCTATGGTGTGGTGGAAACACGGGAAAACTCAAAAAATTAGAATGGAAGTTCTGCCGCAGACATGGTATCAGGATAACTCCTTTAAAAACCCGTTTCAGCTATCATACGCTGACTCTCTTCCTTCAGATCAAGGCCCAGATTGCCCCATCCTACCTGACTAACCTCCTACCATACTCATTCAACAGTTCCACGTCCTGCAATCTGCGAGAAACGGTCTAACCTGTCCCGTACGCTTCAAAGGAAAAGTACTTGTCGAGTTTTCTCCCATGAGCAGTTATCCTCTGGAACAAGTTGCCTGCAAATGTCCAAAACGCGAACTCAATATATTCGTTCAAGAAGTGCCTAAAGGAACATCTCGGACTGATTGATTGATTGATTGTGATATTTAATATCTCGTCTTCTTCACCTCGTTCTAAATCATAACCCGTACCGTCCTCTTCCTATCCATCTCTCCCTTCGTCTTCTTCTTCTTCTTCTTCTTCTTCTTCTTCTTCTTCTTCTTCTTCTTCTTCTTCTTCTTCTT
>JAOWAW010082332.1:6057-16199 GCA_028565695.1 Nicola tetela
GGGATATGAGGTTCACCTTGCTGCTCTTAATGAATATGAGGATATCCGTACCAGTCTTAATGAATATGAGGATATCCCTACCAGTCTTAATGAATATGAGGATATCCGTACCAGTCTTAATGAATATGAGGATATCCGTACCAGTCTTAATGAATATGAGGATATCCGTACCAGTCTTAATGAATATGAGGATATCCGTACCAGTCTTAATGAATATGAGGATATCCCTACCAGTCTTAATGAATATGAGGATATCCGTACCAGTCTTAATGAATATGAGAATATCCCTACCAGTCTTAATGAATATGAGAATATCCCTACCAGTCTTAATGAATATAAAGATATCCCTACCAGTCTTAATGAATATGAGGTTCACCTTGCTGCTCTAATGAATATGAGGATACCCTTACCTGTCCTACTGAGTATGAGGATATCCTTACTATTTTTACTGGATATGGGGAAATCCTCAGTAGTCTTCATAAACACGAGAATATCCTTACCAGTCTTACTGAATACAAGGATATCCTTACCAGTCTTACTGAATGTGAGGATATCCTTACCAGTCTTACTGAATGCGAGGATATCCTTACCAGTCTTACTGAATGCGAGGATATCCTTGCCAGTCTTACTGAATGCGAGGATATCCTTAGCAATCTTACTGAATGCGAGGATATCTTTACCAGTCTTACTGAATGCAAGGATATCCTTACCACTCTTGATGAATGTAAGGATATCCTCACCAGGCTTACTGAGTATAAAGATATCCTTACCAGTCTGATGGCCCATTCACACTGCAGGAAAAAGTCACGTTTTCAGCAAAGTTGGAGATTTAAACCAAGAAATCTTAGCCGTAAGGTCATAACCATGGCCATGAGCCTCGGACCCCCACATTTTTAATTTACAGTTATGGAAGGAAAGCTCCTCCAGATCCTTGACTGTGTGTCTTCGTAGACCCATGACTCAGCCAGCTGACAGTGTTTTGTACTGTGTAATTTTAGTTTTTTGGTGTGACTTGTTGCGTTCATTGCTGGACTTTCAGCTAGTACACACTGTAGTCTCTAGCTCTTGCAAGACATGAACAGTGGGAAAGCGAAAACATGATGCCAAACAGCCAAAGATATGTCAGGAAGACTGGTCTGTCAGCTGCTTGAAGGCTATACAGTATGGCGATCTGGCAGGCACTGGCCAAGAGCGTGAAGAAACAGCGACACCTACACAGGAAACTGTTGTGGGACTATCATTTGACCTCCCGTGCACTGTCCAATTCACGAGTGATGGTCTAATGCATCCTCCAAGGTGTTTCAATTCTTTTGATCAACTTTGAGACTACAACTATGAGGTCGTGAACCACACCAATGAAAGCGAATGACGTAACTACGCTTTGGTTCAAGAGCTCTACAATACCCCTATGGAAACAGGGTTCAAATATGTAAATTATGGGCGTATGCAGCCGCCGGTGTGAATGCAGACCATAGACGTAAGTTCTTTACCCCCGTAAATGTTACTATTTCCCATAGTGGGCCCTTATTGAATATGAGGATATCCTTACAAGCCTTAAATCAATATGAGGATATTGTTACCACTCTTACTGAAAATGGGACATCCTCACCAGTCTTACTGAATATGAGGCCGCCCTTACCAATCTTACTGAATATGAGGATCTCCTTACCAGACTTAATGAATATAAGGATATCATTCACTGATTATGAGGGTATCCTCACTGGTCATACTGAGTATGAGGATATCCTTACCAGTCATCATGAATATCAGGATGTCCTTAGCAGTCTTACTGAAGATGAGGATATAATTGCCAGACATACTGAATGTTAGGATATTTCTTGCCAGTCTTAGTTAATACCAAGGTAGGAGGATATCCTTACCAATATACCTGACTATGGGATATCCTTACCAGTCTTACTCAATATGAGGATATCTTTACAGTCGTACAGAATATGAGGCTATCCACCCCAGTCTTACTGACTGTGGGGATATCCTTAGCTGTCTTACTGAATATGAGGACATCCTTACCATTCCTAATGAATATAACAATATCCTTACTAATCTAACTGAATATAAAGATGTCCATACCAGTCCTCATGAATATCAGGTGATCCTTACCAGTCTTACAGAAGATGGGGATATAATTACCAGCCTTACTGAATATGAGGATATTCTTGCCGGTCTTAATTAATACCAAGGTAGGAGGATATCCTTACCAGTAAACCTGACTATGAGGATATCCTTACCAGTCATACAGAATATGAGACTATCCATCCCAGTCTTACTGACTTTGGGGATATCCTTAGCAGTCTTACTGAGCATGAGGATCCTATATCCTTACCACTCTTACTAGTCTACTTGAAAATGAGGATATCATTACCAGACTTAATGAATATAAGGATATGCTTTACCAGTCTTACTGAATATCAGGTCATCCTTACCAGTTTGACTGAACATGTGGTTCTCCTTACCACTCTAAACGAATATGAGGATATTCTCACTAGGGTGACTGAATATGACAATGTCCATACTAGTCTTACTGAATATGAGGATGTCCTTCCCAGTCTTACTGTATATGAGGATATGATTACCAGTCTTAGTGAATATGAGGATATCCTTACTAGTCTTCCTGAATATGAGGATATCCTTAGCAGTCTAACTTAACATGAGGATACTGTGAACTATCATAGCGAATATGAGGCTGTCCTTACCAGTCTTACTGAACATGAGTCTTTAGGAACCCAAAACAACTCACTCTTCTCCAGCTCAGGTTTTAATTAATTTTGTAACGTTTCAACCTCAAAATGTTGCAAAATTAAAAGTTGAGCTGGAGAAGAGTGAGTGCTTTTGGACAACTTTATGCCAGCAAGATGTCCTTTAAACAGCCTTTAGGAATATAAGGATATCCTTACTGGTATTACTCAGTATGAAGATATCCTTACCAGTCGTACTCAATATTACGATTCCTTACTAGTCTTAGAGTACATGAGGATATCCTTACCACTCTTACTGAGTAGGACATCCTGACTGCTGTCAAAGAATATGAGGATGTTATTACCAGTCAACTGAATATTTGGATATCCTTACCGGACCAGTCCTAATGAATGAGGATATCCTGACCAGTCTAAATGAGTATAAGGATTTCCCTGCTGAGTTCAAAATTACCACTGTAAATGGACTCCGATAATGAGAATAACCTTACCAATCTCACTGAATATGATGATATCTGTACTACCTTAATGAACTTAAGGATAATTACATATCATTTTGAATATGAAGATCTCTTCACCACATTTACTGATTATGATATTCTCCTTACTAGTCTAACTGATTATGATATTCTCCTTACTAGTCTAACTGATTATTATATTCTCCTTACTAGTCTAACTGATTATTATATTCTCCTTACTAGTCTAACTGATTATGAGGGTTTCTTTGCCACCCTTAGTGAATATGACGATAACATTACCAGTCTTGCTGAATAGGATCCTCTCCAGTCTGAGTGAATATAATAATATGAGGATATCCTTACCATTGCCATTGAACATGTGGATCTACTTACCAGTGTTACTGAATATGACGATATCCTTATCAGTCTTACTGAATATGAGGATTTTCTGACCTCTCATACTGAACATGACGATATCCATACCAGTCTTTAGTAATATAAGGATATCCTTACCAGCCTTAATCAGCATGAAGATATCCTTATCAGTCGTACTCAATGTTGCGATATCCTTACCAGTCTTAGAGAACATGAGGATATCCACACCAGTCTTACTTAATATGGTGATATCCCTCCGGTCTGAATGAATATGAGGATATCGTTACCAGTTTTAATGAAAGTAAAGATACCATTGCCAGTCTTAATGAGTATGATGGTATCTGTACCAACCTATTGAATGTAAGGCTCTCTTGCACCAGTCTTAATGAATTTCAGAATACCCTTACCAGTCTTACTAAATGTGACAGTATGGTTATCAGTCTTACTTAATATGAGGATATCCTTCCAGTCTCACTGAATGTTAAGATATCCGAAAGTCTAACTGACCTATGCTGATATACTGACATGTCTTTCTGAATTTGAGGATATCTGTACCAGTCTTACTTGATATGGAAATATGAGGGTATCCTTGCAAGTCTTTCCTGGATTTGTGTATAACCCCAACATTCTTAATGAGAATAGCCTTAGTAGTCTTAATGAATATGAGGATATCCTTACCTGTCCTAGTGAATGTGCAGATATTCTTATCAGTATGACTGAATATGAGGATATTCTTACCAGTCTGACTGAATATAAGGATATTCTTACCAGTCTGACTGAATATGAGGATATTGTTACCAGTCTGACTGAATATGAGGATATCCTTAACAGTCTGACTGAACATGAGGATGTCCTTACCTATCTTAACAAAATTTAGGATAGACTTACCAATCTGACTGAAAATGAGAATACCTTTACGTCTTAATGAATATGAGAATATCCTTACCAGTCTTGCTGTATGTGAGGACATCTTTACCAGTCTCGGGGAATCTGAGGATATCCCTAGCAGTCTTATTGAATGTGATTATGTCCTAACAAGTCTAGTTTACACACATTTCCTCCACTGTGAAGCCTGCACCTCTGAACACACGCACGCACCCCACACCCAACGTTTTAGCTAGTCAACACTTTAATGTGCAGCCTGCACCTCCCCACACCTCCCCACACCCAGTCTTACTTAATGTGAGAATGTCCTTCCCATATTAATTAAGATCAGGAAGGGTATCCTCAAATTAAGTAAGACCGGGAAGGATATCCTCAAATTAAATAAGATCAGGAAGGGTATCCTCTTATCAAGAAAGACCGGGAAGAATATCCTCACATTAAGTAAGACTGGGAAGGATATTCTCATATTAACTAAGAGTGGGAAGAATATCCTCAAATTAAGTAAGACCGGAAGGATATTCGCATATTAAGTAAGACCAGGAAGGATATCCTTAAAGTAAGTAAGACCGGGAAGGATATCCACATTTTAAGCAAGACTGGGAAGGATATCCTCATAATAAGTAAGATCGGGAAGAATATCCTCATATTAAGTAAGAGCGGGAAGGAAATCCTTATATTACGTAAGAGCGGACGGAATATCTTCATACTTGTAACAAGTAAGACTGGGAAAGACATCATCAAATTAGGTAAGACCGGGAAGGATATCCTCAAATTTAGTATGATCCGGAAGGATATCCTCAAATTAAGTAAGACCGGGAAGTACATCCTCATTTAAGTAAGACTGTGAAGGATATCCTTATATCAAGTTAGACCATGGAGGATATCCTCAAATCAAGTAAAACGGTGAAGGATATCCTTGGTTGAAATAGAACCAGGAAGGATATCTTCAAAATAAATAAGACCGGGAAGGATATCCACATATTTACTAAGACCTTCCCGGATATCCTCAAGGTAAGTAAGACCGGGAAGGATATTCCCATTTTAGTAAGACTGGGAAGGAAATCCAAATTTTAAGTAAGACCGGGAAGAATATCTTCATATCAGTAAGACTGGGAAAGAAATCCTCATATTTAAGTAAGACCGGGAAGGACATCCTCTTATTAAGTAAGACCGGGAAGGATATCTTCAAATCCCGAAAAACCGAAAAGAATATCTTCATATATGAACTGGTGCGGTTCGTGCGGCCAAAACCGCACCAACAATTTGCTAAAAAAAGGAAAACTTTTTCTTCCGTGCCGCGGCCTACCGTGTAAATCTCATGATGCACTCAATGAGAGTCGAGGCCTCGGGGGCTTTTAAAATGAAAAACACTTGCATGCACCCACACACCACGTGCATATGAACGGAATAAGAAAATTGATGCTCTTCTTATTTTTAGTAATAATAATTGTTATTTATCATGTTATTGTGGGTACGCGAGTCCGGCGTTGTGGGTAGATCTACTGACCGAAGTTGTGTCGCCTCAGGGGAAAAATCCGCATCTGCGCGCGTGCAAGATGCATGCGCCCACGCGCACATGAACGGAATGAGAAAAATCTCAGCGTGCACGTCGACGTCTGTGTTGTTTTGAAGTTTCCTCCAATGGCTGGACACTTCACGAGAGCAAGTATGGATCGCTATCCTGAGATTGGAGACGCTCCGCACAACCACGATCAAGCGACTGCTACCCGAAGCGAGCGTTTGGGAATGCTCGCGTTGTGTTCAGATCGTTCTTGCCGTCATGATACGATAACTATCGCTGGTTGCACTGGGATGCAACACGAGAGCTGGTGTTTTGCCACACTTGTGTGCGTGCAGCCGAGTTGAAGTTGTTGTTTAACACCAAGACTAATCCAGCGTTTATCACTAATGGTTTCCAGAGTTGGAAAGATGCCCTTCGAGGCTTCGTTAAGCACGAAGCGAGTGACTGCCACAAGGATCCCGTAAGCAACGCAGAAGTTAGTAGCGGTTTCAGATATTTCTGGTCATGTCGATGAGCTTTTCAGTGCTCAGGTCGCAAGCGACAGAAAAAAATAACAGGGAGAATCTACGGCTCATCCTCCGAGAAAATGATGTGGCTGAACTCCAACAGACGAGGAGAAGAAAAGCCCCTGCAAGGCTTCAGGAAGGCGCAAGGTGCTCCACTTTCCAGCCTCGAGCTCAGTTGAGGACCACTACCGCCCAGTCTAACGGCTGTAAGTGCCATTCAGCAGAAATTTGATCACGATGGCTACAGGCAGTACAAGCAGTTGGAGGAACTGCTCTTCAAGGGTTGCAAAGGCCAGTCTGTTGCAGCTGAATTGGAGAATGTCCAGGCCTTATACGAGGATGATTTGAAGCCTGAACTCCTTCAGGATCAGCTGGCCATTCTCTACATCCACTTTGCCAACTGCAACAAGACACCCAGCATCAAGGAGGTGGTCGTATACCTTCAGTCCCTCTCGACTCGCAATGTATTCATGTCAGGGGTGGTGGTCCTTGTTGAGCTCATCCTTGTCTCGTCCGCGACCAATGCGACAAGTGAGAGGTCCTTCTCTGCTCTGCGGCGATTGAAGACCTACCTCCGAAGCACAATGACACAACAACAGCTTAACCACTGTGCGTTGCTACATGTCTGGAAGGAAGACTGTGACCGGCTAGACCTCAACACACTTGGGAATGACTTCATTGGCACCAGTGAACACCACCAAAGCATCTTTGGGAAGTTTTGATGCACATATGTTCCAGTATGGACTGGATACACAACTCTGTCTGGAACTGCTACTCACGTACAGCCCTCGTGCAGTGTTTGAACTCAATGCTTTACACTCTGGATTTTTTCTATCTTCCCCTGTACCCTCACCACTATTCTTTTCAACTTTCAAAACATACATTTTACATTTCATATCTGCTTTTATGACTCTCACCAGTCTTTTTAAATGCCACATGCTCTTATATTATTAAGCTGAAGATCAATTTCTAACTGCAGGCATAAACTCAGTTACTTATACCTACCGTCTGTTCACTTCCTCCGCTAGCAACAGAAAATGTTTGTCTTCTACTGATCTGTGTGGACTTATACCCTGCATGTCAGGTATTCATGATAAGGGCACTACTGGGTCCTGTCGCCAACACTCATTGGTTGCCCATGACGAGCAACAATGTTTACGTTATACAGTTGCTGATGTCACATTGTAAGGACTCACAATTCACAAGCGGCAACCATTAAAAGGTCAAGCATCTTTTATTTTCTTTTCAGGTAGACAGAAACTTGCAACATGTGCTTGCTTGCTCATGCGCAGGAGTTGCAATTATGGACGCGCGCACTGCGCACGTCAGTGTACTGATTCGTAGAGCTAGGATCTATACAATGGAATGAGTGTAAGAAATTGCTCACTACAGTAGATCTACGTGCGTGCATTCGTGCGTGTATTAGTAGCAGTCTACATGTACATATAGCTCGCTTCGCGACAGGTCCATCCCCAATGGAAATGTTTGACTTGCACAAAGCCACTCCTGGGGTGCTTTAAATGCACAAAAAGGCATATTTTGGCCTTACATTTTCCAAATTTTCCTGGGGGAGCATGCCCCTGAACCCCCTAGCAGGCTGCATCAATGTCCAAGTGCTTCTGACACCCCTTTAAGTAACAGCAGGAAGGATATCCTCTAATTAAGTAACACCTGGAGGAGCATCTTCAATTTACTTAAGACCAAGAAGGATATCAGCATATTAAAGACAGGTAAGGATATCCCCATATTAAGTAAGGGTGGGTGGGATATCCTCCAATTAAGTGAAACCAGGAAGGATATCATGATATTAAGTAAGACCGGGAAGGATATCCACATATTAGGTAAGACCGGGAGTGATATAATTATATTAAGTAAGACCAGGAAGGCTATCCTCAAATTAAGTGAAACCGGGAAGTGTACCCTCATATTAAGTAAGATCCTGAAGAATATCCCCATATTAAGTATGACCAGAAAGCATATTCAAATTTAAGTAAAACCGAGAAGTAAATCATCAAATTAAGTAAGACCAGGACAAAGATCCGTTTATTAGGAAAGAACTTCCCAGATATCCTCAAATTAAGTAAGACTAGGAATATTATACCCTTTTTAAGTAAGACCGGGAAGGATATCCTCACATTACGTAAGACCGGGAAGGATACCTTAATATCAAGTAAGACCGGGAAGGATATTCTCATATTAAGTAAGATCGGGGAGGATATCCTCATATTAAGTAAGACCAGGAATTATATCCTCAAATCAAGTAAAACCAGGAAGGATATCCTCATATTAACAAAGATCGGGAAGGATATCCTCATATTAAGTAAGACTGGGAAAGATATCTTCAGATTAAGTAAGAAGAGGAAGGATATCCTCAGATTAAGTAAGAAGAGGAAAGATATCATCGTATTAAGAACGACCGGGAAGGATATCCTCATTTCAAAAAAAGACAGGGAAGGATATCCTCATGTTAAGTCAGACCGGGAAGGATATCCTCATATTAAGTAAGACCAGGAAGGATATCCTCATATTAAATAAGACCGAGAAGGGTATCCTTATATTAAGTAAGACCAGGAATTATACCCTTAAATCAAGTAAAACCAGGAAGGATATCCTCATATTAAGAAAGATGGGGAAGGGTATCCTCATATTAAGTAAGAGTGGGAAGAATATCCTCATATTAAGTAAGACCAGGAAGGATATCCTCATACTAAGTAAGACCGGGAACGATATTTTCATATTAAGCAAGATTGGGAAAGATATCTTCATATTAAGTAAGACCGGGAAGGATATCCTCATATTAAGTAAGACTGGGAAGGATATTCTCATATTAAGTAAGCCTGGGAAGGATATTCTCATATTAAGTAAGATCGGGAAGGATATCATCATATTAACTAAGACCATGAAGATAATCCTCATATTAAGTACGACCCGTATAAGGATATCCTCATATTAAGTAGGACCGGGCAGGACATTCTCACATTAAGAACAACCGGGAAGGATATCATCGTATTTAGTAATAAAGGGAAAGATATCCTCATATTAAGTAAGACAAGGAAGTAAATCATTGTGTTAAGTAAGACCGGGAAGAATATCCTCATATTAAGAAAGACCAGGAAGGACATCCTCATATTAAGTAAGACAAGTAAGACTGGGAAGGATATCCTCGTATTAAGAAAGACCAGGAAGGATATCCTCATATTAAGTAAGACCGGGAACGATATTTTCATATTAAGCAAGATTGGGAAAGATATCCTCATATTAAGTAAGACCGGGAAGGATATCCTCATATTAAGTAAGACTGGGAAGGATATTCTCATATTAAGTAAGCCCGGGAAGGATATTCTCATATTAAGTAAGATCGGGAAGGATATCATCATATTAACTAAGACCATGATGATAATCCTCATATTAAGTACGACCCGTATAAGGATATCCTCATATTAAGTAGGACCGGGCAGGACATTCTCACATTAAGAACAACCGGGAAGGATATCATCGTATTTAGTAATAAAGGGAAAGATATCCTCATATTAAGTAAGACAAGGAAGTAAATCATTGTGTTAAGTAAGACCGGGAAGAATATCCTCATATTAAGAAAGACCAGGAAGGACATCCTCATATTAAGTAAGACAAGTAAGACTGGGAAGGATATCCTCGTATTAAGAAAGACCAGGAAGGATATCCT
>JAOWAW010082443.1:0-16199 GCA_028565695.1 Nicola tetela
AGAGGAGTGAGCATGTTAAGGGGACTTCTTTTGGCGATCCGAGCACATGCTGAAAAAATCTTGGCCGTAGGTGTAGATGTTTTTGAGATATGATTTTTTGCCCACTGGCACTGGCTTAACTGACCTGAGCATGCAAGATTTGTTACAAGCAGCTGTAGGTAATGCACAGTGTATCAACTGCAATCGACTCTGTGGTTCCAGGTCAAAAGGCAATAACTGTTGAAGAAGACATTCTTGATCTTCACTTTCAAGAGACTTCACACACAAACATATCTCCGAAAACACATAGCAAGCTTTCTTTCATCTCACCACTTGAGTACAGGAACTTTGTTGGTGAAGATGATGGTGTTGTCCAGTCTCTGTTCTCGGTCTGCTCACTTGTGCGTTGCTGAAACCGATCAACACGACTTGCTGCTTCTCTCCCAGCAAGCACTGTTAATGAATGTATCACAGGCGGCTCACTCAACTCAAGCTTAAGCTGCTTGCCAGTTGCTTCACCCAAACCCCACACAAGATTCAATTGTGATGGCATCTCATCACGAGTCACTTCACCAATGGTTTGTACAGTATTAGTCTGTGACGGTGTCATCTGCAGCAACTGGTGCTGCTCTAGCTTCTCGGTGACTTCTTGCTCTCCATTTGGTCTGACTGTTAAATGCCTGGTGTGTTTCTCCTCTAGATCTAACTCAATCTGATAGCCACCGTCTACCAGCAGATCTAGAGGCACTGTTGGCAGATCTGTGCACAGAAGCACATTCAGATTTGACATCCTGCTCTCGTATGCATCTTAGAGCCTTTATCAATTGTACAAAACTTGTCATTACACAGTGCTGGTTATTTTCTGTGGAACTTATAGCAGTTATATGGCCCTGGTCCATAGTGTGACTTCCTCTCTGGCTCTGCGTGCTATTGACAATAGGCTCTTGGGCAACCTAAGCCGATCCTATCAGACATGGTGGTAACACATACAGCACTACACTAACTGCTCCAAATTAGCACATATCGCAACAGTATTTACCAGCTTTGTGTACCTAAAAACATGTTTTAGATTTCATTTTATTGTGACAGTTGTTTCATTTTATTGTGACAGTTGTTTCATTTTATTGTGACAGTTGTGTCTTCACCTCACCTCTTTGTTCATTGATGGAAAGAAGTGAAGGAACCTCTAGCTTATGTTCTGAGCTGTAGCTTCTTGAACAGTTTTCATTGGCATGTGTTGTCTGCTCATCGTCCAGTTCCAGTTCACTTTGGCTTCATCGGTCAAAAGAAAGGCAAGGGAGTACAGAAGGCTAGAGATACTTATACTATCACACTGAGTGTGAATGCATAATATAAAGGTGTCAAAACCGTACAAGAAGTGACAATGCGTTTCTAAGTAACGTGTTCCCTGATGACATTATGTGTTCTTTAGGTCAGTGTTGGCTTGTATATAGCTGTCTTGTGGAGTCGTCTTGAAGTTGCGTGTTTTAGTTCTCAGGTAGTCTTTGAGCTGTTGGGGATGCTCCCAGAGGGGGCCACAGGCTGGCAAGCTGCTTGGGCCCCCAGTAAGAGCATTCCAGGGCCCACTGCTCCCCTAGAACACTTAATGCACTATACATACAGCACATAAAAGTACATACATTAGGGAACACATTTCTTAAAAACACATTGTCACATCTTCTACAGTTTTGACACCTATAGCAATATGCATTCACAACCTCAGTGCGATGGTATAAGTATCTCTAGTTTTCTGTACTCCCTTGTCTTTTTATGACCAATGAAGCCAGAGGCATTTCTAGCAAAACGTCTCACAAAAAAAGTTGCTTGTGACTGGTGTGCTGGGAAATCCTCTTCATGTTACTATTTTCATGACGTGCTCTCAACCTGAATAGCATATTATAATAGATAAAAAGTAATACTGCATCTTTTCATTCCAGTCTGTATACATATGAAATTCTGAATGTATGTACAACAATTAAGCTCAAAAACAATTTTTGCCATATGAGAATTATGGATGAAAACTAAAGCTGATTGAGGAGAGTGCCATGTTTATAAAATGCAGAGAATGTGGTGGTCAGTAGTTGACAAACTGTTGCTTAAAATGGTTATGACATTTGCAGTAATTTACTTAAAAGTTCCCCAGTCACATGCCCACAAATGCATCATGCAGTGAGGCATCAATGTGGCCATGACAACAGCCTGCAGAACAACAAGAATTTTGCATAACAAAATGGGAATTCTAAGTTAAAATATGCTGCGCACTTAGCAAAACTTCACTAGTTAGAAACAACCAGTATCAAAAATCCATGATGCCTGGAGGATGAAACTGCACAAATTCCCGAGATTCACCCATAAACATTGGTTCTCTAAATCCCAGAAGGGATAGCAGTAACTTAAATGGCTGCTTGCACATGTGATTTTCGGCATGAACTCACACCTCACTGGGCACATTTGATTACACCCTTGAAGATATCTTCAAGTCACGGTATGCAACGTAATCAAATGATGCGTGAGCTCAAGAGACAGTTGTCATAGTAACACAGTGCTGAAATTTGAGTTGAGCAGTTGAGCATGATCTGCAATGAATGAATTCATCAATTCAGCCAGAATCCATTTAATAGGCACAAGCCCAAATTGCATGACTTCAGTGAATGATTTTGGCTGTGTGCAATCCAAAAACATGGATTTGTAAGCCATGTCAATCATTCAATTCACCCAAATCCATGGCCGGGCTGGATTTCACATGATTCAGAGAGTGCTCTAGTCTAGATCACTTCCGGAGATCATACTAAGCGAGCAGCATGATCTACTAGTAACAAGCCTGACTGATGAACAACCATGGTCACATCATGCCACATAACAAACCCTGGGATTACACTCAAGTGAGTGAAGTGATACATGCACACACATGTATGGTAGTGTATATATACATTGCTTAAAATTTACTTTATAAATACCAACACACATTCTCAATTGTGCCTAAACAGTTTGTGTTCCCTATACAGAACCACTATGGACAATAAATGTGAGTACTGCTAATAAATACTGTTTAGAAGAAGAAAGCCAGTCAAAAGAAAGGAAGAAAAAAGGAGCACTCTGAACTTATGTGAGGATTCAAACTGTGGATCCAAACCGGCAACCCCTACAACCAAAAGTTCACTAGACTTGGCAACCCAGCTATTCCGGCAGTGCATACTCCAGGCAGTCTAAACAGACCCTATCATGAGACTGATTCAGTACCATACAGCACCTCCTGAGTCAAATGAAGGACAACAGAAAGTTTTCCTTTTTATTGATTCCCACAGCTGTTCTTTTTCTTGGGGTAAATTTTATATACAATATAAACCTCGACCTCATTTGTATGGCAAATAAAAACTGAGCATAAATCTCTCGGCTTCGCCTTGGGATTTATGCTCACCTTTTAAAGGCCATACAAATGAGGTCTCAGTTTATATTGTATGCGTATAATATACTGGTAGACATATACTATAATTGAATCAACTGCTACATTGAAAATTGACCATTGGATATTGGAGTATCCAAATTCTAACATCAAAAAATTTAACTCTTTCAATGAATTAAAAACAGGAATAGCAAAAAATACACTAGTAAGTGCTAATCTTGGCCAGGGCAATTCCAGTATGCAAAAGAGCTGACCTTTCTTGCCAGCGGATTGGTGCAATACATGCAAAATGCTACATTTCGGTCTCCTGGTTCAGTATCCAATCTGTTGCTTTGGCACAGCTTTGTTGCAACATAGTGCTTGTGAATATTAATCAGAGTTGCATCAAGGCCACTCACTTTCATGAGGGTTTGCCCATGGTAATCTGTTAACTAACTACTTGGTGTGGCGGGTCAACCAAACCAGTGTGTTTGTCTTTTAAATGGGATACTCAATCCCAAACCAAAATTTTTGCCATATCATCTTCTTCCCTTCAGAATGTACATGTGCAAAGCAGCAGGAGCTAGCACTGTCTCCTTTCACCAATCGACCCAAAGGAACGGCGTGATCACACCACTGCCTGTGATGTCAGTAGTCTCAAGCTTCCAGTGTGGTTCTACATGTGCACACACTAGCATGTAGATCGTATTATGGATATGCTCAGTGCTCTGGTCCACATCAGGAGGAAGAGTCCACTTGCACGCTTCCCTGCTTGATTTTGATTATGGCAGCAAGGACAGCCAGCTCTTGGGATGTAGACTTGAGCCGGGGTAGGACAATCAATGAGGAATTGGTGACCTCTTCCTTCTGATTCTGACCAAAGCTTCTGAGTATAGGGATCATACATAGATCTACATGCTAGTACATGCACATGTAAAGTGCACACAGGATGCTTGGGACTACTGATGTTACAGGTAGCGGCACAATCCTGCAGCTCCATCTGGTTGATCGGCAAAAGGCGGCAGTGCTAGCTGCCACTGCTTCGAGCAGAGACATTCTGCAGTGAAGATGATATGGCAAAATTTGAGAAAAGAGAGAAAAACATCACTACAAACAAAGATTACCGAGTCTAACATACATACTCGAGTTGTAGCTCAGCTGCCGGCAAATTGGGGTAATCCACAAGATCACCACCATGACTCTTTAAGAATTTTGGCCTAACATATGCAATAAGGTGACCACTGTTCTTGAAGTGCTTATGATCTGCAACTGTATACAACAGAAATGATATTAAATGTTGTTGATTCAAAACATACTCATATTAAGTGTAACTTTAATTGCGAATTACAGCAAAGAATCTCTTCACCTAAGTTAAAGTACACCAGTATGTGCAATGCCATATTGGACTCATTATGATGGCATTCATGCACTCTTGCAGTGAGATCTGGAACGCAGCCTTGTATTAAATCCATGGTGACAGCAGACCATAAACTGGCTCTACTCACCGAAATGTACACATTTCATAGAACAAACCAAACACTGAGCTTCCCCACTTGAGTCCTAATCCGAATTCGGACTGGGACAATTGTATTTATGATCCAGCGGTTAAAACCTTACTATGAAATGAGAAATATTGTGCACATGCACAACAACTGGCTACACAGTTCACCTCTTTGCATTCTTGATGATTCAGTTGGCATGCTAATTGGCCAATCAATATAAAAAACTAGGTTTCATTGCTGGCTCAGAATTGCATGGTTAAATCAGAGACACTACAGTCAGTCAAAACTTTCTTAGGGTTACATTTATACATTGGTACACAGATGTTGAACCACAAACTGGTTGATTTCTCCCATGCTCTAGGCCTCCAACAGCACAGTACAAGCAAATATTGTCATCACTCAATAGAGTACAACTAGTACTCCTGCATCTGCAACAGTGCTCAGCCCTGAGTGTGGTGTGTTAAGAAACAACAAAAATTTCTGATTCCCTTCTGGTTGGTTTCATTCTCTTTGTCATTTCGTAGACTACAAAATGCTACAGCAGACTTTGAAATTATGTCTACGAATATAGTGGCAGTAGGTTGAAGCCAGTCATTTAGTTTTCAGAACCAGCAAATATTTAAAGTTGAACACAAGTGGGTTCCAGGCAGAAATCAACAATCTCTAGTTTGGTTTTGTCAGCTTGATGTAGGCATCAAACCAACGTGAAATGAAGCTCATAGCATTACCCAGCTGCTAAATCGACCTTAAAGAAAATAGCATTCAAAATTGGTAATAACCATGTCCTGGATGACTGTGCTGAGGTAGATCTAAATAACCTGTAATATCCATTTGGAATGAGCATTCTAAAAATGGTGATTAAACATTTGTGACTCTCTTTTGGCAAAGAATCCCAGACCAGTATATTCTCCCCTTAAAGTGCACAGAAGGAACATTATTACATTAGGAAACTATTGACTGGCAAGAGAAAATGTCACTGATGATGACTGTTGCATTACAAAAGCCTACATGTATGGATTGTATGCTGTACATGTGACGGATGCTGATCATACTGGCTGAGTAATGCACAAGCAAGCAATTAAAATCCATATTGCAGTCACACACACTTGGACTAACCACACCTAAGTTGAGGATACCCCATACACATTAACTTCCACTTAAGGTTGATTAATCAGCTTGTGCAAGCATGCAGTGAAGCCACACCAAACACTCTGAAAGAAACAACATAGCTATGTAGAAACAAAAACATACTTACATGGCAGCCTACAAGATGGCGACAAGCGCAGTTCATTCTTTCCAGGAATGGAGACAGCTTGAACGGCACTGCCACGGTTCCACAGTCCATCGTCACGTTTACTGTCTAGGCTAAATGACAGAAACCAGGAATTTGGGCTGGCGTCAAATATAGGCAATTGCCGCATTGGCTGGTGTCGCTGTTCCAACGAATAAACCATGCCAAATCCTTCACGAGTCTGTTGCATCAAGAAAAAGAATGTCACATGCAGAAACAAAACAAAAACCAGTGATTCCTCATTCCTTTTAGACATGAGGTTATCTTGACCACAATCCAACAGCAGTTAGCAATAATAAATTAATATATATGCCATCATGGAGTATCGGTAAGATGTGCTATATATAAACTGCTTGATGAATCTAGAATTAGCCTCACAGCAACTGAGCTTTGAAACTGTACATGCATGATGCTTCAGAGTATCATGGTCTCACGATCAGCTAAGTTTACAGCAACCTAGATGTACAAAATTTGCAATTCAGATTATATCGCTCCTTTTCAGAAAATCATTGTTACTGCAGTTGGCTCTGCAGTGCCAAGTGGGAATTACTTTACTGGTTATCAGAGGGCAATTTTCAGAACTGGGCCATTGGTTGAGTAGTTAACAGTGTCACAGAACTGGGACATTGGTTGAGTAGTTAACAGTATGGCAGAACTAGGACAACCTGTAATTTTCTCAATGAAAATGCATGCATTAATGTATCCATTGTGGACAGTACCTGGTCAGTAAGCTTTGCTGGAATTACTGTGGCAATATATTGTTGACCACCAGCTGTATCGACAACTTGTTCTGATTCTACAAAAGGATTTATTTGAAAAAGAGAAGGAATTAGCAAAAATAACTTCATCTCTTTGTGCAAAGGAAGTACACGTATGTCCAACATGGAGCACGTACGTGACAAGCGCGAACCGGTTTCTGCAACGGCACCTTTTGTGGGGACATCCAACTTATCACATCCGCCAAAGGTGGTTTCTTGTTGAGCAACATGTTGTGATTCTTGACACGAGGTAGATGACTGGAGAAACAACAGAATCATCTTCAAAAGGTGATGATTTTCCAATACGTGAAGATCTTAAAAACATGTACAAAGCAAAGTGAGTATAAACCAGATAAACACTCTATGAGCTTGATTGCCAACATGTCAACATTGGTGGCATGTTTGGGGTGTTTGTGTTCGATAAATAGCTATGTCCCACTGTTTGTGTTCCTAGTATAGCTAAATGGTCCTTCTACCATATGACTGCTCTTTGCGGGAAGGATACCCACATAAAGGATGTCACAGTGTTATGACTTGATGTTCTATTGCTGTATGGCTATTATGTGATATTATGTTTAGCATGCATAACACTGTTACTTCCTGTTGTCCATTAAGCCATGCACTTCTATTGTTTTTGTGTCTCTACAGTATACAGGACTCCATTTTTGAGGCTCACCATCATTTTCTTTACATGTCTTTCCCCTTGTGGCTTATCAGCTCAATAATTGATCAAAAACGTCTTGGCTTTCTTTGCTGTGAACACTTGAGCAAGTACAAGGGACTGTGACTGTAACAATGCATAGGATGTACACACAGGAGTTAACCTATGACCTGCCCTCTTTGGATGGATAGTCATGATCTGACATGGGTGCACATACCACGGCCTGTTTTCCACTGTCAGTGTCACTGCCCAGTTGAATGCCTGAATCACTGTTACTAAATGTGGATAAGCCTGTCAGATTTTTCTCCTCCTCTTGTGGTGGCCCTTCCTTCGATGGCCTCCTTGATGACAAAGGCTGCAAATCAGGACTGTTCTGTCCTGTTGATGTTGTGAGTGAACTATCCACAGCTATAATGAACAGCACAAAATTAATATTAAATAGAAGCAGAGCATTGCTTGACTTACCACCTTAGACACTGAGAATAACTTTCTCCCTTACCTACAATGACTTAACACTACTATCGACTGTGCATGTACCATCATGGATTATCATCCACCAAGATATATGTATTGATTAAATATCTTTGTTGTCTGTCTAAAATGAAGTGTCCTAAACAACACAATGACACATAAATATCATGTGAAAAGGGGCCCTAAGTCATTTTTTTGTTGCCAAAATTGATTTACTGATGTCATTATATTCTACAGTTCATTTCAAAAGTATAGACATCTGTCGCCTATGGCAACACAGAAAATCAATGTAACTCACACATTCACACTTTTGACAAGGAGCGTAGCTAAAGGGGTATCAACATTCAAGATAAATCAAACCACATAAAAATCCCATGAAATAGCAGAGATATGTTTGATCAAAGAATGAAGTCCCAGCGCATCAACAACTGATGTTATCAACTTCACCCGACTACACCTGAAAAAATGGCCAATGATCTTGGGGCCCCTTTCTTGAGAGCTGGAATTTACTAAATACAAGGTACTCCCAAAGTGCATGCCAACAAGCTCATCGCTTTGTGACAAAATTTTCCTGGTTCCTTTAACTCATACTGAAAGTATTTGAAAAAAAAGTTCCCTGCACTTTGCTCATCTAGTTCAGCGAAATTTTGCTGAACTCAGTTGCTTTGATCATGCACACACACCTGGTAAGTCAGAGCAGAAATGTGCATTACTGCCTGCAGCTGCCTGTTGCTTCTGCGGATTGAAGATGTTTCCAGCCTGCAACATTGATCAAAGACACTACCAGTATCAGAATCTTGATGATTGCTGTAAGCACATTTAAGACTGAAGTAAATCCATAAATACCACAGCAGCCTCTCAAAGCTGCATAAATCATGCTATCATCCAATACATTGACACTGTTGGTGGCTTGGCTGCTATGGTCTTCATATACACACCCTCTATGAATGTCAGTCAATCAGGTAAAGGCTATGCTGGCCAGTGATTATGTCGCACTACAGTCATATGTATAATGCCATTACACTGCTATTCCTAGCCACCAAATGCTTACCTCCAAAAGGACCAAAATGTACAGAGTGTCAGCACAATTTTTTGACATGTTTCTAGGCATCCATGTGTGCACGTGTGTGTGTGTGTGTGTGTGTGTGTGTGTGTGCACAAATCAATAGATATAATTAATGCATGCACAACTAATGTATGCACAAATTAATAGAGCAGAACCCTGGATTGCGGGAACCTCGGAATTGCGAGCCACAGAATTACAAACACTCATTTCAGTCCCTTCAATTTCTCCATAATTATGTCATGCACAGCATGTAATTATGTCCTGCACAGCATGTAATTGACAGATCTGATAAATCACCAGCTAGACATCTACATGAAAGAAAAATTGAATATATTGATTTCTTCCAAAACATACCTGCCTGTTGTTAACTTGCTCAGATACATCACGCATCACATCTTGACTGGACATTAACGTCTCATCTTCTTGGCATTGCTGTGGTCGATTGTCCCCTTGCTGTTGGTCCCAATCGTCTTCTTCATGGATGAACTGACTTTCCTGCTGTGGCATTGATGGAGCCTGCTTGATGTTCCTGAAAGACATATCTGATGTTTGTGTTGAAGGCTCACACTGTGTGTCTTTACCACCAACAGGTGAAATTGCATCCACCTGTAACTTGTACTGCACCCCCAGATGATTGCCAAACTGTGAAGACATATGAGATGTCCCAGGTGGAGCCTTGTTGTACGTGATGTGTTCACTATCAACTTTTGAAGGTATTCCAGGTGAAGCTTGATGCTGCACTGTGTGATCATTGACAACTTGTAAAGATGGATGAGATGTTCCACCTGATGCCTGGTGTTGCAATGCGAGACCTTTGCTGGCCTGTGAAGATGAATAAGATGTTCCACTTAAACCCTGGTGCTCCACTGTGCAATCATTGCTGACTTGTGAAGATGGATAAGACATTCCACCTGAAGCCTGTTGCTGCACTAGGTGATCATTAGCATGATTGCTGAGGTGTGAAGATGAATAAGGTGTTCCACTTGAAGCCTGGTGCTGGAATGCATGGTCATTGCTGACTCTTGAAATTGGATGACGTATTCTATCTGACGCCTGGTGCTGCACTGGGTAATCATTCATGACTTGTGAAGACAGATGAGATGTCTTGCCTGACACCTGGTGCTGTGGCACTGGGTTATCACTGACAACTTGTGGAGTTGGATGAGGCATTCCATCTGAGGCTCGGTGCTGCACTGGCTTCCCATTGCCAACTTGTGAAGATGGATAAGGTATTCCACCTGAAACCTGGTTTTGCACTGTATGATCATTGCTGGCTTGTGAAGACAGATGAGATGTCCCTCCTGACACCTGGTGCTGTGGCACTGGGGCATCATTGCCTATGTGTGAAGATGAATAAGACATTCTATCTGAAGCTTGGTGTTGCTGCACTGAGTGATCATTGGCATTATTGCTGAGTAGTGAAGATGGACAAGATGTTCCACTTGAAGCATTGTCCTCCAATGCATGATTGATGCTGAGTTTTGAAAATGGATGACGTATTCCACCCGAAGCCTGGTGCTGCGATGTGAGGTCATTGTTGGCTTGTGAAGGAGGATAGGATGTTCCACTTGATGCCTGACGCTGCAGTGGGTGATCATTGCCAACTTGTGAAGATGGATAAGGCATTCCATCTGAAGCATGGTGCTTTACTGGGTGGTCATCACTGGCCTGTGAAGATGGACATGTTTCATCTGAAGCTTGGTGCTGCTCTGGGTGGTCATTGCCAACTTGTGAAGATGGATAAGGCATTCCATCTGAAGCATGGTTCTTCACTGAGTGATCGTCATTGGCCCGTGAAGATGGACAACATGTTTCATCTGGAGCTTGGTGCTGCTCTGGGTGGTCATTGCCAATTTGTGAAGATGGATAAGGCATTCCATCTGAAGCATGGTGCTTCACTAGGTGATCATCGCTGGCCTGTGAAGATGGATGAGATGTTCCAGCTGAAGCTTGGGGCTTCACTGGGTGGTCATTGCTGACTTTTGAAGATAGATGACATGTTTCATCTGAAGCCTGACACCGCAATGTGAGATCGTTGCTGGCTTGTGAAGGAGGATAGGATGTTCCACTTGATGCCTGATGCTGCAGTGGGTGATCATTACCGACTTGTGAAGATGGACAAGATGTTCCACGTGAAGCCTGATGCTGCACTGTGTGATCATTGACAACTTGTGGAGATGGAGACATTCCACGTGAAGCCTGGTGCTGCACTGCCTGACCATTGCTGACTTGTGAAGATGGATAATGTATTCCGTCTGAAGCCTGGTGCTGTAATACATGATCATTGCCAACTTGTGAAGATGGGTGCAGCATTTTACCTGAAACCTGGTGCTGCACTGTGCAATCATTGCCAACTTGTGAAGATGGATAAGGCATTCCATCTGAAGCATAGTGCTTCACTGGGTGATCATTGCTGGCCTGTGAAGATGGACAAGATGTTCCACCTGAAGCTTGGTGCTGCACTGTATGGTTGTTGCCAACTTGTGAAGATGGATAAGGCATTCCAACTGAAGCATGGTGCTTTACTGGGTGATCACCACTGGCCTGTGGAGATGGATGAGCTGTTCCAGCTGAAGCTTGGTGCTGTACTGTATGGTCATTGCCAACTTGTGAAGATGGATAAGGCATTCTATCTGAAGCATGGTGCTTCACTGGGTGATCATCATTGGCCTGTGAAGATGGACAACATATTCCAGCTGAAGCTTGGGGCTTTACTGGGTGGTCATTGCTGGCTTTTGAAAATGGACGATATGTTTCACCTGAAGCCTGGCGATGCACCGGGTGATCATTGCCCTCTTGTGAAAATGGGTATGGCATTGCATTTGAAGCCTGGTGCTGCACTGGGTGATCATTGATGACTTGTGAAGATGGACGAGATATTCCACCTGAAGCTTGGTGCTGCACTGTGCAATCATAGCCAACTTGTGAAGATGGATAAGGCATTTGACCTGAAGCCTGGTGGTGCTTTGGGTGATCATTGTCATGACTACTGAGTTGTAAAGATGGATGAGATGTTCCACCTGACACTTGGCACTGCAGTGCAGGATATTTGCTGACTTGTGAAGATGGAAAAGATCCTCCACTTGAAGCCTGGTACTGCAATGTACGATCATTGCTGACATGTGAAGATGGATGATATGTTTCACCTGATGCCTGCTGTAATGCAAGATCTCTGCTGAGTTGTGGAGACGGATAACATGTTATACCTGGTGACTGGTGCTGCACTGTGTAATCATTGCTGACTTGTAAAGATGGATGAGATGCTTCTCCTGAGTCCTGGTGGTGCACTGGGTGACTGCTGACTTGTGAAGATGGATGAGATGCTCTGGGTGGAGCCCTGTAGTGTGTGCTGCATTCATTGTTGACTTGTGAAGATATTTCAGACAAAGCCCGGTACTGCACTGTGCACTCATTGCTGAATTTTGAAGGTGAATAAAATGCTGTACGTTGAGCCTTGCTAAACTGTGTGTCGTGTTCCTCAAATGGTACACGCTGTTCACTGAAATCTGTAGGAAGATGTGGACACAAATTGTGGTCAGCTATGGTTAGCTCAATCCTCACCCTTCATGATGATAGAAACACAACATTAAAAAGCAATTGGTCTCTTCTCCAGTTCATCCCTTTCTCTCCGTCAATTAAAATGCTTTTGAAAGTTGCAACAATAGCCTTAATTAACATTGAGAACAACTTTTCTGAACTCACACACATATTGACGGATGATAAAAGCAATGTGTTAAGACACCATAAGTGAGTAGATAGTACAAACATAGAAGCATGGTATGCACATGCACACGTCCCCACTGCCAATATATAAGCATAGCCAGTGTTGAGTTTTCTCAGTTGCCTCAATGTTCAGAACGGATGATGGCGTTCGACGCCGAAACGTCTTCTATGCTTCTATGTTTGTACTATCTACTCACTTATGGTGTCTTAATACATTACTTTTATCATCCGTCAATAGCCTTAATTGCAGAAACTGACAGCCTAGATTTAGTTGGTTTCTGTATGCCATGTGTTTGTGCTATCTTGGACAGAGAAAACACAACTCATCTGTATATTGGCATAACTTAGCAGTAGCAACCAGCTTATACAGGATCCATGATGCCAAATGGGTGACGGTAGCATATGTCGGAAAGAGATCTTCTATTGTGTAGCCATTGATAAAGCACAGCTGCCTGAAAACTGTCCTTTCGAGCAAAATGGTAAATTGGTGCAACTCGTACTATGGGAATACAATTCATGCGAATGCCACAAGTCACTCCCACATAATTAGACTAATGTGGGCTGGCATCTCTGTTCTCAATAGGGTCTCTTTCTTGTAGAAATTCAGTGATGTTGCCATCCAGCTTGGCTCCATGCCAGCATTTTCAGTGGATGTGTTCAATGTGACTCACCTGACTCTAGCTGTACTTTCTGATAAGTTGCACTGCCCAAAGCCTGAACAGGATGACATGGTGAAGGTGTCACCTGGAAGCAATGGTGCTGTTCTTCTGTCACTCCGTTTGCTGTTACACGCCGCATGAGCTCATACTTATAGGACTGATCCCGTGGGAAACGCTGGTCCTGTGACAAATGTTGGTCTAGTGACAAATGCTGATCCAGTGGTAAACTGCTCCACAGGCCTGCACACATCAGTAGCAAAAATTAGATATTTATAATTTACTAATGGCGTAGTCCTTCATAAGCTGAAGCTGCTACTAATTTTTGGTCAAGCAGCAAATATGGTGAATTTCGGTGAAAACAGCCTTTGGGTTTTTTTTCCATTTTGAGACTCTTGTACAGATTGAAGCTATAGCTCTCTTGAACATAACTTATGACCTGCCATGAAATAAGCTTACTGCCAATAGATAACACTTTATCCCATCTGCTGAATTAACTTGTTTTGACCAGACTCACACATACATGTAGTTAGCAAAACATCTTACATAAATTACAAACTCAACAAGTCTGGCTCCAAAGCCCTGAATATGCTGTGCACTCTGTGATCACTGGTCATGACTCTGGATCGAACAAACTGCAGCAGGACTACAAGCAGAAAGCTGCCTGATAACTGGTTTGTTATATGACCAACATGATGATGACTGCCAGAAAGACAACATTGTATAAATCAGTCTCTACAACATGTTGTTCGCCATGCACTTGCCTTTCAATTAAGGCACAACCTGGTGGCCTCCCACACAGACAAATGGAAGCGTTAGAACCTAAACATGTTCACACACTTTACATTCTGTTTTATGTTGTATTGAACAACAATTAATATAAGCACACCATAAAAGCGATTTCAATGATTCCGGCATCTGAAAGCGTTGGATTAATTGTTATTTCAGAGCATGGATTGCATGATTACAGTTCAACAAAATCCATCCCTCAACTGAATTTTGTTGAATCACTGAAATCATGGAATTCATCCTCCAAAATCACTGCCCAGTAATTAGGTGCTCTCATAAAACACAGCAAATCACCAAGATCATTTTTTTAAAAACCTGCTTAATGTGTCACTCACTTCTTGGACTACTACTTGGTGAAACACGAGACAGTTGCATATTTAACTGCTCCATGCTTTGGCTTCTTTCGAAGTTCTCCCTGTATCTTGTTTTCTGTTTGTCATACAATTGCAGAAAGCGTTGAGCAACACAATCGGGCTTATGCAAGATAATGTGTGTGAGTTTGCGTCGTTGATCACACAGAGTTTGTTCACTTTGCACGGCATCAACGTCCTCCAAGAGCAACAGCTCCTCAGCGAAAAGTTGATCTGAGATACGACGCAAGTCCAATTCTTCCACAAGTTCTGTCATCTTCTTTTTAACCTCTGTCTTTGGGGATGGAGCTACATAATGCAGAAAATGCCAGGTCAATTAATTATATAAAGATGGTCAACAGATACAAAGAGAAGACTCGAGATCCTAACTGGATAATGATATAAATAAAAGAGGAAACCCCAGCACAGCAGTTACAAGAAACTCGTGTTTGCAAGAAACTCAATTTCGTTTTGCCAGCAACAACTCTGGCTTCATCAGTTAGTAAATGGTTACGCGAGTACAAATCCCCTTTCTTCTTGTGCTACTTTGCCTTTGTTTGTGACAACCAGTAAGCATGCATTTAACAAAATTGACGGCGGACGGACGAGTCGTGATCGCGACGATGAAGTCAATTACTAAACGTCCCAAGATTGACAGTGAAAAGCTAATTAATTGACTGACCTTCAGTGCTAATACATGTATGTCCTGCAGCAGTAGAGGTGGACGGTGTGGATTCCCTACCAGAGCCACGATCGATCGCACGAGGCGTCTCCATGCTAGTTGTCCGCAGTTGCCCGAAAATCGAAAGGCAATGTTGACGAAAAGTCGAAGCTTCTCGATATGCAGAAACTGCAGCAGTCAATTACTAGTAGTACCCACACGGTGTGACAGGATATACTAACCAGGTAACCGAGGCTGACAAAGCGAGACGCCAAGATCAGACTAGCAAAGAAGAATCAAGGCAGCCACTGCACTCCGCTGGCTCATGAGAAATTACAGTAACAGAGCTGAGCCAAGAAGGTGTACCTAGCTGCCTGATCGCTGATCGCTAACTGCAGGCACTACTCGCAATCGCTAACGCAGATCAGCTCTGCATTTGTCTAGTAGGTCTGCTGTAGGTCTGCTAAATTTATAAACATAATAAAGTTCCGTCTTCAGTGCTAGTGGTCTTGGTCTTCGCGTTATTGCGGCGTGTAGCCTCCTTGAGTTCCCCGTATGTCCGTAGTCGGGCAGGACCAGATGCGCATGGGCAGATGGATACGCATCTGGCTGCACGGACAGACGGAAAATATAATTATTTTTAGCAACTTACGTAGTACACTACTACCAGTGGCAGAAAACGTTAACGTTAACAGTAACGCGCTCGCCCTCCCACCAGCAGTGTACTAGTGTGGGTCTGCTGTTATGAAAGAACCTGGCTGAGGGCAGGAAAACACCTACGTCACTACCATGGAAACGTCATCTGTCACGCGACAGAAATACTATGTCACGCGAAGAACCTGGCTAAGGGCAGGAAAACACCTACGTCACTACCATGGAAACGTCATCTGTCACGCGACAGAAATACCAT
>JAOWAW010082554.1:0-16196 GCA_028565695.1 Nicola tetela
CAGGACTATCCTGGGATTTGCGACAGTGTCCCAGTGTCCCGGAACGGGCCATAAAAGTCCCGAGAATAGAAAGAAATCGGTTGTAAAATTTTTTCAGGAACTTCACTCCCAAATGAATAAAAATTAGTGGTTGCAAGTAAAAGCTGGTCTTCCTAGTGGGTACAGAAGGGTGTGCCGTTCAACAACCATGCAATGTAATTCTATGGGTTATTAGGTGATGCACTTCCACACCATCACCATGTACCAGGTGCTCCTTTTTTTTCAGACCACTCCTGTGTTGGGCGCTGAAAACTAAGAGGTAGGCGCTTGTTTGAGGTAGGCTCTTTTGTCAAAAGTTGAAAGTCACAGTTGCATGACATGACATGTCAACATCGGTTCAACAGTCCAACACTATAATTATGCATGCCAACACATTGAAACGGTGCATGTCGGGATACCGCGTGCCGTCTGGGTGTGGTAGATGAAGCCCGTAGTACTGTAGTATGTTGCTGGAGTCATGACTAAGAAACGGATACTGATAGACAGACTCGGTCCCAATGGTAAGTAGTGAAGTTTCTACCCTTGAACCAGCCACAGAAGAGATTGAGGAGCAACCTACGCCTGGCAAGTCAAAGAGGACAACTGGCATGTCTGTTGCTGCCCCACCAGCCAAGAAAAGAGTGTGTCACTACAAATCAGACTGGAGTAAATATGGCATGGTTCCTAGCTCTAAAGGTAAGACGTTTGCCTTCTGTACAATTTGCAATCAGCACATTGCCATCGCTAGTGGAGGGGAGAATGAGGTGAACTGACACTGCAAGACAGCAAAGCACAAGGACCTCACTAAAGTTGTCACCGGCCAGCAAAAAATTGATGTTGTTCTTCCCCAGTCCTTAACCCAGGACAAGGTAACCGCTGCTGAAGTGCTCTTTAGCAAGATGATTGCTGAACACAATCTCCCGTTTGTGCTTGGAGACCATTTCACTTCCCTTTGCAAAGTCATGTTTGCCGATAGCAAAATTGCGCAGGCCTTCCAGTGTGGGAGAACCAAGACAAAAGCCATTATCACCCATGCTCCCAGCCCTAAGCTCAGCAATGATTTGTTGTCTATCCTGCAAGACACACCCTTGACAATTCTCTGCAATGGTGGCAATGATGAGATGGATAGAAAGTACTTTACTATTCTAGTGAGGTACTGGGATGATAGCAGTGGTTGTGCCATCACAAGATTCCTTGACATGCCCGTCGTCAACATTGCCACTGGAGCAATGCTTTTCGCTAGCCTAGAAGCCACTTTGGTAGCATCTGGCATTCCATGGAAGAATGTTGTTGGGTTTGCATCTGATGGTGCAAGTGTAATGGTTGGAGCTCATAACTCAGTATTGGGTAGAGTTCGTCAACAGCAACCCAACATTTTCAGCTTGGGTGTCTTTACCATCTTGCTGACCTGTGTGCAGCAGTGGGTTTGAAAAAGTGACCTCTTTCTGTTGATAGTCTTCTTATCGATGTGTACCATCACTTTAAGCACAGTGCAAAACAGTGAGAGCAGTTTGCAGACATTCAGCGGGAGTTTGATGACCTCAAGCCTTCAGGAGTCCTTAAACACAGTACTACCAGGTGGCTTAGTTTAATGAAGTGCACTAACCATCTGCTCAGCCAATGGGATGCTCTCCATGCACATTTCAACCGGCAACAAGATGTGGAGTGAACTAATGCCAGAACCCAGTGAGTTGCAGACAGCCTGGCAAGCAAGGAAACGAAGCTGTACTGCTTGTTTGTTGCATTTGCCTTGCAACCCCTGAATCGATTGACCACATTGTTTCAAACCCATGCCAGCAAGATCAGCACCATGCATGGTGATATAACATCTCTCCTGAAAGGGTTCCTGAGCAATTTTATCAGAGGGCCAATCATCCGTGAAGCTCTGGACATTTGGTCACTGGGTTGTACTGACCATGATAGTCAACTACCTGATGAGAGCTTGGAAATTGGTGTTGAGACAATTGAGTTTGTTGAAGAGAACAGTGATGAGATTGTGGGCACCGCTCTTGGCAAAACCGTTTCTGCGAGCATGTGCGACAGTTCTATGAAGCCGCAGTAATGAAGATGATGTTTAAATTCCCACACAATGACAGCACAATCCAAGATCTAGCTTTCTTGGATCCAAGAAACCAAGCAGCTGTGACTAGCTGATCAATTGTTCATCTATGCAAGTGCTTCATCTCGTTTTCATCAAGTGACATTGACGCTACAGTTCTTGAGTTTCAAGTCTTCTCGAATGCAAGTGATGATGAGCTTCCGACATTTGAAGCCAAAGCAGACACGGCAGTTGACTCGTTCTGGAATACCATGAGTCAATCTTCCAAGTATCCCAAGCTCTGTCATCTGACCAAACTGCTGGTTATGCTTCCTCATTCAAACGCTGATCCTGAATGGGTGTTCAGTATGGTTCGAAAAATTGAAACCAAAAGCTGTTCACAGCTCAAGCTAGAGACAACCTGCCACTTGCTCAGAGTGAAGATCAATCATCCATCTGCCTGCTATGAGAGCTCTGATCTGGTGGCACCAGCAGTTTTGAAGGAGGCAAAAACTGCTACGAAACATAGCCTGGTGAGATCCAGCAATGAACTTGAATCTGAAAGTGAATGATTCCAAGGCCCAGAATTGTCATGGAATCAGTCTGTGAATACATGTAAAAAGATTTTTTTTTTGTCATAGCAGTCTTTGCTTGGTCCTTTAAGTTTCTGCAGTTTTCCATGTTTTTGTGTCCTCACCTTTGTCGACATGTTTTGTTCTTCAGCTTTATGCCAATTGTCAATAAGATCAGTTTGTAAAAAGTTACGTTGCGTGTTCTTCTGTTGAGTGAGTTGCTGTAGTGTCACAGTAGAAACATGACTTAACTTGCATGTTATGTTGATATGGGACATGAAGAAAAGGACTGAAGAAGTATGGGGTCAACAAATATACAAGTGCCCCTAGAAATCAGCTAGAGTCCTGAGATTCAGTGACCGTCACCCAGACATTGCTCTTCGCCAGGTTGGTATGTATGTGCCTGTAAGGAGTGGCACACCTGTGATGGAACACTTCCATTTGAAAAAGCCTTGTAAAAGTGGCATTCTATGCAGCCATGAAGAGCAACAACTGCCACATTGACAGACAAGGAAAAGGACAGCAGTATTTTTACCTGGGGTGAAGGATAGTTCTCCTGCCAACGAGCAGCCAGCCTACAGTGTGCTCAGAGAACATGGCTTCAAGCACATCGCTGTAAATCATTTGCTGAATTTTGGTGACCCGGACACCAGTGCCAACACTCAATGTATCAAAATTTGGTCTCAAGCCAAACAGAAAGTTAAGCATGTCAGATGCATTCACCACGACGAATTAGTGATGTACTTCATAGAACTTTTGTGGTGTTATAAGTAAGGGGCATGCGCCTTTTTTTTGCCCACACAGCTTTGGTGTTCAGCAACTGAACTGTGTACTTCAAGCCTACAGATCAAAGTACTCACAAATGGACAAGTTGCTAACTCTAACATGTCATTGTATTGGGAAATGTCTTTTCTGCATAAGCTTCCAGTTAGCTGACTCATTTTCTCTGAGTGTACCACAGACTGAGCAGTTCTTTCTTTTCCTGGCTGAGTGCTTCCTTTGAGGCCTGTCATCCCAGGGCATCTTCTTTTATATCTTCCCATTTATCCTGCTCTCTTTCTCAATGTTGTCATGAAGTGTACTTAATCTTGTATGCCTATTGCCAAAGCCACCATCCATTGCAACTTACTGGTCTGTACTAACCTGTCAGCTGAGAAATATTCATGTGATAAGGGTCAACAGTAACCTGTTTTGGTTTCCGTTTGATGTCACACACTGTTGTGTAGAAGGGATCTGAGAGCACTACTGAGAAATCTGTGGTGAGGCATATCAGTCAATTACCATACAATCAGAAGGTAAGGGCTGTACTTGTTAGTTTACTTAGGGCGTGTTCGTTTTGTAGCTATTCTGGTTTAGGAATATAAACCGGAACTGGAATAAACATTCGGTTTGTTTATTCTGGAACAGGAATAATATTCTGGAATAGGAATGTATTCCAGCTCATGTCAGGAATAACTCAGAATATAAACCGGAATAGGCATGATAGCTGGGCATTTTAGCAAATGCATGCAGGTCAATCGCTCGTGTCTATTGGGTTGTCGATCGGGTTGAGGTCTCAAGGAGAAGCAATGGATGTTACAGACAGTGAGTCATTGGAAGAACCATTGTCTGCTGTCACACCAGCCACTGATGAAGCTGCAGAACTGACCTCTACTAGTGGCGGCCCAAGGTTTTTTTGGTTGGTGCCAATGGTGAAGGTGTTCCTAAAGATATACACTGAGCAAAAGTGGAAGTTTTCATCTGTCAATTACAAAAGCCAGTCTATTGGGAGGCTATTGCAAAGGAGCTTAGGTCATCGGATTTACTGGGTGTTGCTGGTGTGGACTGGAAGATTTGCAGCAACAAATGAAAGAGCCTCATGAATGCCTACCGCAAAGTGGTGGATCATAATGCTCAAATGGGGCAAGAGCACAAAACCTGCTCGTTTCAGGAGCTTGACGACGTTTACAGCTATAAGCGAAATGCGAATCCTGAGGTGATGTGTAGTACAGGAGAAAGGCCTAGACCAGGGTGGATGGAGGGCAGTGCAACTGCCAGCTCAAGTGCACCATCTTCATCGACATCATCACAACCGCTCGCTCCTTCTGGATTGAGTATGGGACTCCATACGCTAATTGATGCAGATTATGATTCTACGCTAGATGATGAGCTACTTGTAGCTGAGCGGGAGCGACACAAAGGGGAGAAGTGGTCTGCGTCACCAGCAGCATCTGCAGTCGTAGACGAAGATGATGATCCTGATGAAATGGGTGTCATTGACCCATTCCTGACGTCTGACTCATTTTCTTTATAATCCAAACTCCACTCCTTAAACCATTCTTTATATACCCTTTCATGCAGTCAATAGAACTTGCTGGAAATTTCTTTGAGTAGTTTAGACTGTCTGAGGAAAAATTGAGGCGACAGGTAAGCACAAAAAAATAGGCGAGGACTAAAAAATAGGTGATGTCCACTATGCTATAACGGCTATGAAGGCGCCACCAATTTTTTTTTAGGTGTCGCCAAAGTATTGTTAAGCATTAACGGAGATTTTCACAGGGTTTGACAGCTATGTGTTAACAAGAATTTGACGGAGCATTTTAATGCAGTTTGACTAAGGAATGCTTAATGGAGATTTTCACAGGGTTTGATGGCTATGTGTTAACAGGGGTTTGACAGAGCATTTTAACGCGGTTTGACTAATGCTTAATGGAGATTTTCACAGGGTTTAACGGCTATGTTAACAGGGATTTGACGGAGCATTTTAACGCAGTTTGACTAAGGAATGCTTAACGGAGATTTTCACAGGGTTTGACAGCTATGTGTTAACAAGAATTTGACAGAACATTTTAACGGGGTTTGACTAAGGAATGCTTAATGGAGATTTTAACATGGTTTGACAGAGTGCACCAGATCGCTTATTCTCTATACTACTTAGGATTTTGCATTTTTGTCATAGTACGTAGCTTGTGAACTTTTGTGAATACATTTTTTTTACTTTGTAATGGGTGGGCGTTTGCCAAAGCATTGAGCAGAAGATCAGTATAGCATTTCTAGTTTTTTCGCTGCCAAGCATGTGGCACCTGATCCCACAGATATATTGGAGTCAGCTCGAAGAGGAAACACCAGAACCTGCAGGAGAAAGGAGCAGTGTTGGCTGCAGAACATCATCCTTCTGTTTCTACTGTGCCAACTGATGACTCGGAAAGAAAAACGACAGCTTTGAGCTACAATCAGATTGTGATCAAAGCTTTGTCTGGAGAGTTCTGTTCAGATGAGGAAAAACAGACTGTCATCAAAGGTAGAACACCACCAGAGGATGGTGATTTGCCCTTCACTTCAGTGTGTGCCCAACGAAAAGAGTTAGGATTTTCAAAACGTTTTCTGCAGTGAGAGTGGCTTCAGTCTTATGATTGGCTGGGCTACTATGATGGAGATGGTGACTTGGATTGCGCTGGTGTGTTCTGTGTTGCATGCTCCATGTTTCCTGCAATTCATTGCCAGGGATCACGCAGGGCAGAGTTTTTAGTGTCAAAGTTGCATTCCAACTTCAAAAAATTGAAAGAGGATGCACTGATACACGATGGACTGGAGTACCACAAGGACTCGATGGCTAAACTCAGAGTTCCTGTCCAACACCAACCAGCCATCAGTTTGTGTGGATGCTAGGTTCATGAAAGAAACACAGAGTGGTGTTGATGCCAACTGATCCATTTTGCTGTCTATTATCAGGTGCCTTGAGTTGGCTGGTTGGCAAGGAATTTCATTGCATGGTCAGAGACAACTTGACTGAGCAATCACCCCAAGGCAACTTCCATGCCTTGATAAAGTTTGCCATTGAATCTGGTGACACAGTTTTAAGAAGCCACCTGGAAACATGTGCAAAGAATGCCACCTACAACACGAACAATGTACAAAAAACCCCCAGCTACTGTGCTGCATGGCGGATGAACTGCTGTCAGAAATTGTGTCAAATGTGAAAAAGTCAAAGTACTTTGGCATACAGGCTGATGAGGTGGCTGATGTCAGTGGATGGGAACAGGTCGGCTTGTCTGTGCGATATGTAAAGAATGGAGAAGCTGTAGAGTAATATGTGGCATTCCTGGAGAGCAAGGTTGCCACTGGTGAAGCCATCTGTGGGAAGATAGTTGATGAGGTAACCCACTTGGGGATTGATGTCAAGATGTGCTGTGCACAAGCATATGATGGTGCTGGTGCAAATGAGCGGTCACCTCAATGGATGCCGGGTGAAACTCAAGGAGATCATTCCCAAGGCTTCCATCACTGTTCCAGCCACCAGTTAAATCTGGCGCTCAGCAAGGCCTGCTCTGTGAAGTCTGTGCAGTGTATGCTGGCTGATCTCCAAGCTCTTGGGATCTTTTTCAAGTACTCTCCTAAGTGGCAGTGTTATTTGGAAACATGCACTGCATGCCTCAATAACGAGCGAAAAACAAGGCAAGCCATTAATCCCAGAGCTGAAGCTGAAGCTTCTATCTGCTACCAGATGGGTGGAATGTCACATGGCTATTATTGATTTCTGTGCCATCTATGAAGGTGTTGCATGGTGTTCAGTCAATCGAGCAAATGTTTGCAGTGTGTAGCACTGGTAATTGGGATGGTGGGTTGGCATGACCCGTGTTGCAATGCTGGCAATGAAGTAAACATGTTCGAACGTGCACACACCATAGTTTCCTGTGAAACAAGTCGAACCATTACGAAGAGGTGCAGGAATAGCACAGTGGATATGATGAGATATACCGTGCCCTGTTGAGACATTATGTCAGGCTATCATTCTAGTGTGTTCTAGCAGGCATCAGTGTGTGCATGTTCAAACATGTTTGGTTCGTTTGCCGCACTGCGACACCAGTTGGGGCTGAGCGCTATTCGAACGGTGGGTTCTGCTGGTGTTGGATATTTTGGTCTGTTCTTTGTGCTTGGTGCTTGGCTCTGAACATGGTTCAAGTTTGTGTTCCTTTGCCACAGTGTTAGTTCTCAATCGTTTTTCGTTTGCAATCGTCAGTCTTTGGAAGATGTTGGACCTTCTTCCTACTGAAGTTGTTGTGATAATTGTGCAGTTCCTAACTCTGAGGGAACAACAGTTTCTAAGGCAAGTGTGCCAGCGTTTTCTCACCATTGTCAATGGCTACGGTTTGTTTTATACAGAAGTCGACGTGACATTAAACGAATTGGCGGACTGTTTCACTGATGAAGTAAGCTTAGAAGCAGCTAACCTGAAAGCGAGTTAAATGTCAGTGAGTGAATTACACCGGTGGCTATTTGCTTTTGTACAGATCTTCTGTCATCTTGTTCGCCCTACCACCCGCTATTTATCCATAAGTTCGGACTGCACGTGTACACAACCTGTTCAAGTCAACCCCTGCCCCCAGCAACTGGACGAGAGGTGTGTGGCGCTCAGATTGCAGCGAGCTGAAAGAGTAGAAACACTTGTTGTTGAGTACATACACAGTTTTGGACATGGCACACTACATGCATGCACACCATATTTATTTAACTTACGTTTTCTCTATACCGGTGATACCTCAGTTAATGATTATGATTTATTTGCTATCTCGACGTGCCCGCGACTTGAGTTTTTAGATATTTCCAATTGTAATATAAGTGAAGAAGGGTTTATTTCGGCGTTTGAATCAAATGGATTTCAGCAATTGGACAAGCTGAGTGTGTGCAGCTGCGGTCACTTCAGCATGACTTGTCTGTCAGTGGCCTTAGCTTACCACCCTCGCTTGAGCTCAGTGCGCGCGAACAGGACGGCTATATCTGTAGAAAATCCGAATATTCATTGCAACTATCTTTTCATGGGTCTACACAATACATCACTTTGTAATAATGTACCGTTATTTATTTTTTCAACATTTTTATCTGTAAATACTACTGTGTAAGTACCACCTTGTAAATACCACTTTTTCTGATACCGTGATAATCCATACTATGTGACCTCCCCATTCCCATAAGGGAGTGAAGAAAAAAATCTGTTGTGATTGTTGTTGTAGTTCTGGTGAGCCAGTGTAGGGGAGTCTGTGAGTTTTTGTTGGCTTGTATCCGCATTCACCAAGTTCTCCTGCTCCATTGAGCATGGTCACGTCAAGCAGTCCTTGGCTTGTCGCCATTTCGTGGTCTTTCTCTGACATCAGCGTGTGTGTTCACTTTTTCCAACTGTTCACGTTCCGTTCAAGTTTGTAGCATTTCCCACAATAAATCGAAAACGATGTTTTCTCGCCTTCTCCGCCAGAGATTTTTACAACTCCCAGATATCTTCAAACAGCTTGCTGGGGCACTCCACCCAAAGTACACAGACATAGCTCTCGCAGTCTTCACTCAATCTCTGTCAGCACAGGTGAGTCAGTTTTGAATCATGCCTGTGATGAAGGCAAACGCTAAATTGTGTCCCGAACTACAGTCGTCCAGGCCGGCCTGCAATAGAGCCGTGTGGACTCTCCGACTAACGGCTCCAAATTGCTGAAACCTGAACGACAGAGCCAAGCACAAGAGGGTTTGGTGAGCAGCACAGTCGCAGTTTTCCAGTCCCTTCAGATAGATGGCAATCATTTTGCCTTGGCCGTACATGAGAACGTCCACGACCACAACGGGAGGAATATCCAAACTGCACAGGGGTGACAGACGCAATTCCACAGCTGCATTGGCCGGTTTGTAAACCAGCATCCGACCAAGTTCATTGATGCACCATGCTTCTTGCCACACTCTCTTCTGGAGAAGCGCAGAATTCTCAAAAGCCGCTCCTTGAAGACAGGGCTTTCCACCCTGTTGTTATAGAGGATTACTGCCTCATCCATGAGCTTTTCTTTCAATCCACAGTGCTCAGCACTTCCTGACGGTCTCCATTGCCAGTTGGAATTGGCTCGATGTTTTGTTATGATCTTCAAGGCCCGTTCACGCACTGTTCTCTCAGTGGTGGAAGTAAACTTGGAATCCTCGTCGCTGTTTATATCTTTTGCAATTGCTGACCAGGCCTTTGATCCATAGTCAAAAGGGTTCCCATACTTGTAGCTGACAACAGCCCATAGCAAACAAACGTCGTCAATGACATCAAAGTCTTTCCTTTGCAATCCGTCCGCACTCGTCTGTGATGAGGCAGATGAAAAAACAGAAGGGGAAGAGGAAGCACTTTTGTGTGCTAAAGTGCAGCTTCTACTCATCTTCACCGATGGACAAGCAACTGAGACACAAGAATCAAAAACAATGAAATCTTTGATAAATCTGGCTTTGCCTGACTGCATTCTCCCATGACGCAGTCGGACCCCTTGACTGCGTCATGAACTTGCGGTGAACTTTTGCCGGGAACGTGGTCGTCACCATTTTGACCGTTTACGTGTGCATTGATCACACTGTGAAACCTCTCTGCCGGCTGTGCCTTGCCTACATGCACGTGCGCATACACGAGGTTACAAGATGGCTTGTTCTTTAAGTCGAGGGTTTTTTGCCAGTTGGCTTCGCAAAGTGATGATGGCAGGAGGACATGAGCAAAGTATGAATGTGATGGTTGACCTGATTTTGGAGGACAAGCTGATTTTAGAGAAGGACAGGCAATCTTCGGCGGAGGAGTTGATGGCTGACCTGATTTTAGAGAAGGGCAGGCATAATTCGGTGGAGAAGAAGCTGATGGCTGACCTGATTTTAGAGAAGGACAAGCGGATGGCGCTCTTGATTGCCAAAGCTGACAACCTTGAGCAGGAACTAGCATGTGAAATCTTGAGGAGCACCATACTTTCCAACAGGGTGTTAGCCGACACCTCTCTTTGATCAGCATACCCTTACGTACATACGTTCACTGATAGGTACAACAAGTTTTTGTCTGAGGTTGTGCTCACAAAGGACCACCATCTGTCACCGACGGCAGAGCAAGTGTTGCGACAGATACCCACAGAACTCTGCGCATTTTGTTGTGACACTGAGAAGGAACTGGGAGCATTTGTTCACAACACGTCAAAGCATTTTCATTACCTTCCTCCAAACCAGACAAATGGTTTGTATTGCAGTGGGGAGACCGTCGAAATGTCTGCTGTGGCTGTGTTGGTCGCACTATTACAGCAAAAAAAGTACCTTTCTGGTACTATTGCCGTTGTTGATCGTACTGGCAAGACCATATTGATGGTGGAGAGTGGACAGCTGAAGGCGGTGTAAGAACTTTGCTTATACGTGTTGCTGCTCAAGTTAACACCAGGTGTTTATCACCTTATGTTCATCCTTGTATGAGTCATGCCTTATTATGCATCACATTATCACTTGAGTTCACCACTTCTTGAGTCATACTCTATTCATTATTTCTGTATGTGCAATCCGCAGGCTTCCTGCGTTTCGCTGGTATTTAAGGTTGGGTTACCTTCACAGAAGGGTCATTCTAGTCATTTGGTTTGAAGAATGGAGTTCCACAACATCTCTCTTGGTGTGCTGTTGCTCTGTTGTTATCCTTGTCATCTTTGTCAACCGAAGATGTCAAACATGCACAATATTGTAGACAGTGCAACAGGATATCTGCAGTTTTGGCAATCAGCATCTTTCAGCTCATACCGACTGTGGAGAGAGACTGCATCCTGCAAATGGACCATAATGGCAGCAATAGCGTGCAGCTGGACAAGATCTTTACGGTCACAATCTGGTTGCTTGACAGCTTGCGCAAGGAAGTGAATGTGATGGGAACACTTTCAACTTTCATTTCCAGTAAATTGGAAGTATTTCCCCACCTCGGCTTGTGGCTCATGATTGTCGATCCAGAGTTGTAGTTGGTGACAAAGCTTGTTGAGCTCCTTGAGGAGACGTCCAAGTGGTGTAGTAGCTGTTGTTGCCTCCGAAATACTTGCAGCATGTAAAAGCAATGCCTGAAACAACAGCTGCCATGTGTTATTCATCAGGTGCAGTGGTTCTGCCATCACCTTCTTGATGTAGCACCCTAATGGAGGATGAAATTCTTGTCTTGACCTCTGTGTGGAGATGAAGCTTGTAATTTTGATTCCGTTTGCCAGGTCTCCCTCCGGAGAAGACTTCAGTGCCTCCACCTTATCAGCGACAGCAAGGCGCTCATTCCAATGCCAGGGTCGCCAGATGAACGTGTCAGCTGCAGTCTGCTCCTCTGTGCAACTGCCCATTTCAAAGCATCCCTTCTCCTGATGCTTGTTCCCATCACAGACATTGGCGTATGATGAGAAGTATGTTGCACTATTTGGGAGCTCACCACTCATTATGGCAAGATACTTCATATCAAAGACACAAAGTTTGCACACCAAGCAATATGGGGGTCCACAAATGGTTATCGTCTCCTCCAGTTGAACAATCTTGTTAGCCAAGTACTTGGCATACTGCAACATGCAAGGATGTGTCTCCCTACATTGTGAAGCAACAAGCAGGAAGTTGTCGTTTGGCAAGCCAACACGGCGACCGCGATTGAGGAAGCTGATGCACCATATGGATGTTGACAGTGCAAGGGCAGACATCCAACTAGAGGTGTTGCTACGAGCTACACCAGATTACAGGCCACATTTAGATTCAATCTTGAGTCCTGAGCCTATGCAACCCCCTTTAGATGACCTGATGTGTGTTATTTGCAAACACATAGTCAACAGAGCAGTGTGCTTGCCTTGCTGTCAGCAGCATTTTTGTGCTGAGTGCATTTTCCTCTGGCTGGAGACCTCATCACAGTGCCCAGTATGCAGGGCTTTGATTCTGGCCTCTCAATTAGCTCTTGTTCACCTGCGTGTGGCAGGAATCTTAGCACAGATGTCTGTGCTGTGTGAGTTTGCACATCAAGATTGCCTTAGTTGCCAGATTAAGGTGCTGTCAGCTGGTCTGTCCGCCCATGTGAGTGAGTGCCCTCATTGCCCTTGTGCAGTACCCCATTCACCCTTGTGCAAAATCATAACACTGTCCTCAACTTTGAGCGAAGTTTTGTCAGTGTCGCCATCAAAGCTGAAAGGCAATGTGGCACGTAGGCTGACATTACCATCTTGTGGAGGCTCAGGCAGAGGGTGACCAGTTGGAGGTGCAGACTGCTGGAAAACCCCAGACAAGGGTGAAAACCACAAAAGCTCAGATCAGCAGTGACCAGGCTGCTCCTTGCACAGTTCGCCAGCACACTGCTGAAATGAAGCATGTTCGTGAGATTGTCAGTGGGCCATCAGGCAGTTCATTTCTGCAGGCCAGTGAACTGAGATCCCTGCAACAGGAAGACAGGAGGAAGCTTCTCTGTGAGGCCGGCTTGTTGGCTGGTGGCATGCCAGGCAAGGGCACCAGTTTAGCTTTAAAGGCAGATCTCCATTAGCCGTGGTACACGCTCCAAAAGCTCAGGCTGTGGTTGTCATCATTCGGAGTTGCTCTTGAATCTGAGGCAAGCATGAGGGAGCAAATTAAGGATGAACTTCCTTTTGAGCTGCTAAGTGAGATGGTATCGATGGTAGGCAAGGGTGGTGATGTCACATTGATCCCTGTCGTGCAATTTACTCGACTCACTGACCTAGTACTTCATTACCTGGAGTAACACAAGCAAGCTTCTAGCTTGACTTCAAAGTTGGAGGTGATCGTGGGGGCGGTTCTTTCAAACTGAGCTTCCAAATCCCCAATGTGGCTCACCCAAATTTGATCAAAAACACTGCCTTTCCTGGTCTTTGCCGGCCCCAACAAGCCAGAAAATCTGTCAACTACCCTGCAGCCTTACTCTGGCGAGGTAGAAAAGTTGCTGGCATCAACATGGGAGCAAAAACTGCTCTGGCTGATCTTCTATGGCGATTATGAGCTGCTCTGCATGTGCTATGGGATTTCAGGTGCAAGTGGTTTGCGCCCGTGTTTCTTCTGTCATCTCTCTAAAAAGGAAATGCAGCTAGCTCCCAGTGAACAGCCTGCGCATGCCCTTCGGCCTCGAACTCTTGAGACCCTTGCAGCTGATTACAGTGCTTTTTCAGCAGATGGCTCGAAGCTGAGGAATGCGGAGCTGTATAATAATGTGATCTAACATGCAATCCTGCCGACCCCTGTTGAGTGGGTTTGTGCACCAGCTCTGCATCTGGATTTGGGGTATATACCCATTTCTGTTTGATGCCATGGTGGCAGACCTCAGGCAGCTTGATTTATTGTTGGCAGCTCAACTGGCTAGTGCTTCATGGAGGTGAGGAACAAATGCCTGCTCAGCTTCAGGCCTTGGTGAGATCACTGCAACTTCAGTGACAGCAATCTCTTGCCAAAGCCAAACAGTTGATGAGAAAAAAATTTATCTCTGCACAACATAGCACTCTATTATTTGTGAGAACCTACTGTGTACTTTCCAAGCAAAAATTTTGTCCTCAAATCAATAAGGAAAAGATGTGCGAAAAAATTTGATAACTTTCTCCCTATAACACCATATCCTCTCGTTTCTCTATTACTTTCAGCATGATGAAGTCACAGAACTGGAGAAAAAAGCCGCCTCTGTGAAAGTCAAGCTGGGTCCATGCGAGTGGTCTCTCGAGCCAGCTCTCTCCAACGGCTGAACATCCAGTGCCAGGCCTGGTTTGGTGGTGCTTTTATCGGTCACCATATCCACACCATCCTCCAGCAAACCGCAATCAAAAACATCAGTGAAGCGCATCTCTCCACGATCAGTGAATGCCAGCCAGGTCTCCTTGCAGAAGCAACGGTAATCAGCGAATGATATTCATTCCTGATGGCCACTTATGCCACTTGTCAGAAAATTTTTTCATCAAGTGATGCCCTTACGGAGGATCAACTAAAACATTCGACAGGAATTTTGCAATGTTTTATGGCTGCTGTACGATGCGGACGAGGCAATATCACCCCAAACCTTCATCTTTTGGAGGGCCATGTCTCCAAAGCAATGCACCGTTTTGGTGTAGGGCTAGGTCTTGTTGGTGAACAGGGCACTGAGAGCATCCACGCAAAATTTAACCTCCTGATGAGGACATTCAGCAGTGTTGCAACCAGCATGAGCGCCTACAGACTGTCGTAAAGCAGCACTGCATCTCCCCACTTCCAAACCATTTGGCGCACGTCCCATCACGAGCAAGCCGCCAAGGTCGCCAGTCTTAAGTTCTTCTCTGTGCTGATCCCCAACATCGTCCATACGAGCATCTCCCTTTGTAAATAGTCCATGTTTTGTCCTGTGCTTACTAAACCTTGTACATACTGCACATACAATGCTTCTATTCAGTCTGGCATTTCCAGTTAAAGGTTAAAAAGGAAGAAAAGAGAGTGCCCAAAGCTTTTCTCAAGATCGCACAGGTGTGCAGGATATGCAAGACAGCGAAGGAGAATGCATAGCCCATCCATACCACGCCAACGCATCCTTCGAGGACCATTCACTTCATCCGGTATTTCCAGAGCTCGCTTCAGACGCTCCATATCAACTCTCCCGAAACGAAAGTTCTCCACCCACTCGGTATCAGTTCTGATGACGAAGCAGAAAGCCGGGGGCGATCAACCCTGAGCACTGCTATCCTTCGTCCCAAGTCATCCATGTACTCTGCAAGGGTCTCACATGTCTCAAAGTCCCATTCTAAAACATCTTTGCTAGCAGCCTCCATTTCCAAGATAGCGGAGGCAGTGAGCCAAAGCTCATGTAACTCCGCAGCACTCGCCATCTTTCTTCTCTCAGGAAGAGGAAGAGGAAGAATCTGGTAGTTGAATCCACAACACGCATACTACATGAAGTGTGACGATGCCAGGGGCCATGCGCCATTTTTTTCACTATGGTAACTCACGTTCAGTCAGATCGATATCCAATGTGTAAGCCAAACCTCAATTCACAGTGATCTGCTACGTGTTTTACATGTAGAGCCTACCGGTTTTTTCTACGCATTTTGTGTGTGTGCCAAACCTCTCTAATATGCATGGTAACAGTGTGTGTTTGAGCATGGACTCCTATAGTGTCAGTGAATGCAGTTACAGTAATATCATGGTCATTCCTACCTTCCTCTTCAGCAACCGGATCTTTCTTTTCCTGGTCTCGATGTTCTGTTCCAGTTGCTGCTCTTCTTCAATCAAGTCTGCACTCTTCCTGCAGTCTTCAGTCTTCACCTTGATCTCTGCCTTCTGTTTTTCAGCAGATGAAAGTTCTTCCTCCGACTCCTCCCTTACCCACTGGGTGGCTTTAAGTTGGTTTCGTTGCTTTGAGTGGTGTACAGGATACTGGTGATTTCTGCTACGCCGCATGACAGCAAGTAAGCTTAATACCACAAGTACATGTACAGGCGACCACACGACGATCAGCTGGCTGGAGCCGTACCCTGCAAGCTGAAAGAACATAAAACTTCAACGTACTACTCCTGTGGCTCTAAGCTGCTGATTGGTGTTGGATGCTCGGAAAAGAGTCTTTGTGTACCTTCCAACAGGATGCTCTTTGTTGATTTTTTCTTTTCCTGCTAAATTTTGCAATCCAGGCAAGTGAAAACTGCTCCAAGCACAGAAACCACAGCTATTGACAGGTACTCTGAAAGGCATTCTTTGAGTTGACCAATCTCTTGACAGCATCGCGCGAAATAAGCGGCAAAACCCCACAATTTCAATGTACGGCGGCCCGGCCGCGCCGAGCGAGCAACCGGGACGAGGCCGTCGTTCTTGTCCATTGAAAA
>JAOWAW010082665.1:168-16195 GCA_028565695.1 Nicola tetela
TGTATGTATTTTATGTATGTATGTATTTTATGTATGTATGTATTTTATGTATGTATGTATTTTATGTATGTATGTATTTTATGTATGTATGTATGTATATATAGTATAATGTGCTTTCTTGATCTCAGTGGAGTGAACCGTGGCATAACGAAGATCTTTCATGGTATTTCTCAAGCGGGCAAATTATAACCAATCGTCTTGCCCTTTGTCTCCATAGATCTATCTCTGTCTCTGTCTGTCTGTCTGTCTGTCTGTCTGTCTGTCTGTCTGTCTCTCTCTCTCTCTCTCTCTCTTTCTCTCTCTCTCTCCCCGGCTGTCTCTAGCACACCATGACTCTCTCTTCACAGTCTTTAAATGTGGCACACACCTCTATATCTAACTATAAGAACCCTCTTTGAAAACTTGTAGAAACGCCAAACTCCAGGCCAACAACTTTCAATCATATCTGCCAGTTGGAAGACCATTTTGAATTGAATTTTTAAATTTCTAAGCTTTACATAAAATAGCCTATCAAGCTATTTTTGGAGACATCTCACGCTAAGAGACAATAATAGATGCAAGAGACTCGCTTACTTCAGCAATTTGACCTGGATCTGAACTTTGACTGCACAGGGCGTCTTCAGCTACAGAGCATTGCAATAACCTTTCTGGGTTTTATGTATGAGTGTCTCAAGTGATTTCTAGAAGATGCTAGCGAGGGATTGCAGTTAAGGTGCTAATTTCATTGCGCTGGTCTTTGGTATGTAAGCCTTTAATGGGGACCTTTCAAAATTGTCTACAGGTTTTCAAAATTTTGTCTGGAATTTGCCAATCAGCACATCCCTGAACCCTCCTGAGGATGGGGTACTACACCCACCCTAGGCCTGAGTGCTTGATGTCAATAATGTGCTGTTTGGAACCCTCGAGGTGAAAATTAATATTTGAAAGATATAGTCACGTGCAACTAAGCATGCACCAGGCAACCTTGATAAACTGCTGTAATTTTGCTGCTATACCAAAACGCCTGACGAAGGACTCAGTTTTGAGGCCGAAACGTCGCTCTGAAAAAACAATGAAGCTGGAGTGTGTGACTTGTATTCCATTAGATAAATCCCAGCGAGATGTCCGTTAAATATAGGACCGTGATATTTATCGATCACACTTGCAACTCAAATACCAAAAATCATCTTGATAGGCCATTGTAGTATGAGCATGTTTATTCTACCCTGTGCAACTGTGTGGCAGGCAAGGGTGCATCATGTAGCCATATTGCTGTACTCTTTGCATTGGAGGATCTGGTGAAGAAAGGTGCTCATGCAGAAGAAATGTGCATCAACTTCAGGTGTTGGCTCTGATTACCGGGATCATAGTCAAATATGCCATGGCGATTAGGATGTGGTCATGGGTGCTCTGTACTGGCGAAACCCATTGCCACTGAGCCTGCGGCCTGATAGTTGCTGACATGGTGTACTTGAAAGTCTATGTGCATCCTGTACATTTATACTGTGGTGTTGGGTTAAGCTGGAAGACTGACAAGCAGTGGCTTGGAAGAGGTGGTAGCGAACTGCACACCCAGGCTAGGAGACCTAGGAAACTGGCCAGATAGTGGTGCACAAACTGAAACTTGATCAGCAAGCTTCTCAAGCCCCTGGTCAATGAGATGATATAGATTTGCATGAATGTCCTCCCATTCCTTGTAGCTGTTGCAAGGCCTCCCCATTGAGGCCTTTGCCATTGGTAACCAGGTTCAATAATATTTATTTCTGAAAGACGCTTGTGGTGTCACAGCCAATCATGGATCCAGAGCAATGAAGCGCATCATCAAGTTACCATGGCACAATACTCAGCGCTCAAGCGGTTATCAACAATAGCTGATAAGTTGATGAAACATTTCTACTCCGGGCAGTCTTAAGTAAGTTTATGCCAATGTAGAGCAATAGTTGACCTGGGATCAAGTTGGCAAATGCATGACCAAGAACAGCTACATTTGTCGGGTCTGGGTAGCACACTCTGACAGTGTCTTCAACCTTCTTGAATGCACACAGAGCCTGAAGGAGGAAACTTGGGTCGGTGTGTCGGACTCCTCATGTGAGCAACATAGAGCCACATCGATATCTGATGCAAGAACATCACGACCATCTAGGGTTCCAAGTTCGTAATGTTCTTATCTTCGTACAATTTTCAAATCAGACAATTTTCTGATCTTAATCTTAAATGCTCCCTGACATGGATGCTAATCGTAACTCACCTGCACACTAACTTCAGTCAGTCACACCCTCAATCAGTTAAACTTGTCTACACAATAGCAAACATTTCACACGCAAAGGATGACACGCTGGTGGCACCCTGTTAAGTTGGTCAGCTGCGGAAGTGATGCAGTTCTGGATATTTTGTTGTATTTCTTATGTTCTGAGTAATAAAGTCAGTTCATGCAAATAAATGTATACAAGACGCTAGAGTGAAGGAGACAAAGATGATTTATTGCAAAAACGTTTGACGTACTACGCCATCATCAGTTTGCCGTTCTGGTGGGGGTCTAAACTGTGTTTTTATGTGGTTTGTGTGTATGCGATATGTTAGTATGAGGTATGTGTATTGTGAGTAGCCGGTGAAATAGGAGTGTGCATATGTGGTGTGTATGGTGAGTACTAGTAGAGTAGGACATAGTGTGCATAGTGAGTATAGGTAACAATGTATGAGTATAGAGCGTATTGTGAGAAAGGAAAGGGAGTACAGTGACCAAAAAAGAAAAAGAAAAATTGAAAATTAGCAAAAATGAAAGTTGAGTAAGGCAGGAGTGGTGCGCAGGTGCATGATTCAGGGGAGGAACCCGGTTCCTAGATCTTCTTGTCGCCGATTCAGTTCTGGGGATCTAGCTTTGATTTCGATGGCCTCTTGAATGATGAGACGAAGGATGTCACGGCAGGTATGCAGGATTTCGAAGGAGATGGATGGCTGGCTGTGTGGGTGACGTTCACGATAATGTTCGCCAAGTGCCGTCGAGTCTGGGCGCTGTTTAGCTGACGTAATGTGCTCGCGAGCTCTGTCGTGCAATCGGCGGGTGGTCATGCCAATGTAGCGTTTTTTACATAAGGTGGAAGTGGCTAGGTAGACGACGGAGGATCGGTGGCAGATATCTTGTAGTGTGCAGGTCTTACTTCTGCAGGGCGAATGGTTATTGTGTTCTTTGGGCCGTTTAGCGAAGTTTTGTAGTGCTCGGCCTTTGTTGTTGACGAGGCGGGCCGGGATGTCGTACTTTGCCATGAGTTGCTTAACCTGTCCGTTGAAGTTGTCGCTCACGAAGGGGATGTTAAAAGTGAATGTGGGTCCGTTTTTGTTTTTGTTCTTGGCGCGTTGGGGATTTTTCGATGTTCGTGGTCGTGGATGAAGCCAATCTTCTGGATAGCCATTTTCTCGTAATTTGTTTGTAGCCATTACGAGGGACTCATCGCGGTACTTTTCAGTTGAACATGTTGTTGCGCGTTGGAGTTCGTTGAACACGAGCGCTTTTTTGGTAGAGCTGGGATGATGTGAATTCAATGCAGCGTGATACCTTTGTTGGCCGATTTGACATAGAGTTTGTGCTGGATGGAGCTGTCTTTGTCAATCTTGAGTTTCACGTCGAGGATCGGTAGGAATTGTTCTTCATCCGGTAATTTCATTTCGAATTTGATTGTTGAGTGGCTCTCATTTAGGACCTTCAGCATGTTCTTGTCTGCGGGGATGTTGCGGACGACTGTCCCAATGTCGTCGATGTATCTCGCATAGATTGTCGGTTTTAGCTCTTTGCGGGTAACTCTCTGTTCAAAGCGGTCCATGCATAAAATAGCCAGGGTGCCGCTAGTTCTGTTGCCCATGGCAAGGCCACGAATTTGCTTGAATGCCCCTTGGTCTTCGAACGTGAAAATGTTATTGTCCAAGTGAGGTGTAGTAGTTCCCATACATCCTCTGTCCTCAAGTTGTGCAAGTAGATGTCGTATCGGACAATGTATTCCAGCGCAGTGTTGATGGCTTCCTCGGTGTCGATGTTCGTGTAAAGAGCGACCACGTCGTATGATACTGGGATCATTCCAATCAGGTCTTCTCGCTTGGTGGTGTTGAAGCGCGTGTATTTCTTATGGTTGGGAATTGAAACGCTGAAAACTAATATAGTGATTAAATGTTACATTTCTGCATAGTCCTGTCGCTCCTGGCTGCAGCTTTGAATGCCCTGTGGGCTCGTAAACTGGATTCAGTATGGCATTTCAGCAGAAATAGAAGGGCCGAATTTTGAAAAACTGAAAACCCACAGGGCTGATTATATGAGTATAGATCATTTTGGGTGAAAATGTACAAAAAGAAGGGGTGCTACGTATACCCCTAATATAAAAAAACGCAAATAAAAAGTTTTCTCAAAAAAAGTCTGATCACAGACTGGGTGAGGATACATCAAAATGTCCACACAAGTGCAGTGCAAAATTTACACTCAGTGAAACTTATGATAAGAATAATTTGTCACGGGAGACAAGTGCTGAAGGGTATGCATGAGCAAGTAATGCTCGAGGGTAGCATATGGTGTCTCCACGGTATCAGGATTCAGTGTTTGGAGACATGCAATTGAAGGGAAACGGCTGGAAAAGCAGAGATAAACAGCAGCATAAAGGCCCAACCATCAGCCGATCACACATTCTTGTACAAGAAGTGGCACAGATTATTAGTACTGACCTACAGTTTCAAACTACTTGAGAAATTGAACTTCTCAAAGTCCGTAGAGATCTACATTTAAGCCCCTGCGCCTGTTCAGGGACTTATCAGTTCAGTCCACTCACAAAGAGCATGACCTGCCGCAAAACGACCTTGCAGCCTTGGCCGTGCATTGTCGACCAGCTTGGGCCTCATTCCGTATTTGAAATTTAGAAACAATTACATTTATGGAGGAATGTCATTGTATGCACACATTCAGGCAAGGCGCGTTGACGAGTTCGAAGCGAGTTCCTAGCCAGCCGCGGCTGTGCCTACACGCAGGTTTACTCGCATGCGCGAGCAAAGCCGATGAAAGGGAACTGAAGCAATAGTGCTTCGTAGTGCCACAGGTCAGATAGCCTCAGATTATGATACGTGCCCCGACCAGTTGCCGAAAGTTTGTAGGCCGACCTAACCTAACCGATTGTTAGGAAGGGCTGGGATTAGGTTAGGGTCGTAGTGTAGACGCCATGTAGCTTTTACGAGCGTGGGCGATTCACGGCCGCGCCGTAGCCGTATTACTTGTACAGTGGTCACAGCATGACCGATCGAAGTGGCACGCGGAAATGACCAATTGCAAGATGATCCGGCGAAGAAGCAATTTTTGAACTCGAATTTTCTCAACCTTCAGTCTTAGGACACTCCTCTGAAACGACAACCACCCTAAAACTTCTTCTCAAGTATCCTTCCCATGCTACAAAGGAACCTTGGCCCCTTCTCACTGGAACAAACTCAAAACTTGATGTACGCGCATTTCCAGGATTGGCCTATGGACAACTTGCATTATCGGTTCATCGTCCAACTAGTAGCATCTACTCGTGCAAGGCTGGTAGACTACACAGCAATGGCAAGACAAACAGACAAACGACATTACGTAACAGAGCGCACTGAGTTAGTTCTACATCGGGAACTGAGTGAAGTTGAAGACTTCCAGGACGTATACTGACCCTTTACGCTAACTGGTTACCTGAGCATGCTGAGAATGTGTCGAACGGGAGATCCGGAGAGTCGGTATAGCACGGCTGTATCGAGTTCGCTCCTTCTTGCAGCTTCAACTTTTAACCGGACCAGACGCCGCTGTAACCACGTCATGCATTAATCAATACAAAGGCGGCTCACATGTATATACCAGTGGTATACAGGAAGACCGCTAGCTGATTGCCAGGATCGGCCGGGGTAGTCTCTGCACAAACAGCTTGCGCAAACACTTGTCCATCACTATTGATAATTATCATAAAAAACAGGCCCAGGGAATATCCCACAGTAACCATTGTGCAGATCACGCCACAACTTGCTCTGTGACTGACCACAAGCCAGCTCCACTTCACATAGAAGCCCAGTCTCGGCACTCATTGATGCTAGCACGGCATTTCACTCTGCAGGAGTGGGAGTTGGTGGCTCAGGAGATGAACGATGAATTTTTCGATGCCAATGCAGCATTAAATATTATGAGGTTACTTATATCAGGGCTCAAGCCTAGCTTGTGTTCGACATCTTATCAACACTCTAGATCTTGGGGCCATCCTACCAGAAGGGGAAAATACCACTATCTAGAAAAGCGAGAGATATTGATGGAAGAAACTGCTGCAGCTTGTCAGGATTCAACTTTTGATCCTCCGCATGGCGAGGATCAAATGTTGCTTTTTAACTTGCTTGTGCAGCTGGCGACTTCCCATAAGCTGCCTTTCTAAGGTTGATGTCCATCACCTGAGCTGGGAGGGGGACAATCCTCTTTGGAGGTTGATACCACTGCATGGGCAATGATGTTTTGGATAGTGAAATTGGCAGTTGTTTGCAACCCTTCTTCACCAGATCCTCCAATGCAAAGAGCATAGCAATATGGCTACATGATACACCCTTCAGTACCTGCCACACAGTTGCACTGGGCAGAATAAAGATCACGTTTATACAATGGCCTATTAAGATGATTTTTGATATTTTAGTTGGAATTGGGATTGATAAATGCCGTGGTACTATGTCCTTCAAATTTTCACCTCAAGAGTTCCAAACAGCACATCATTGGTATCAAGCACTCAGGCCTAGGATGGGCGTAGCACCCCATTCTCAGACCGGAGGGCTCAGGGATGTGCTGATTGGCAACTTTGAGACATAATTGTGAAAACCTGTAGACAATTTTGAAAGGCCCCCAGAACATACCACAGACCAGAGCAATGCTCAAAGTAGCACCTTATCTCAGTGGCAATTCCTCACTAGCATATTCTAGAAATCACTTGAGACACTTGTATATAAAACCCAGCAAGATTAGTACAATGCTCTGAACTGTGGAGCCCAAGTCCGGATCTAGGTCAAATTGCTGAAGTAAGTGAGTCCCTTGCATCTATTATCGTCTCTTAGCGTGAGATGTCTGCAAAAATAAGTTGATATGCTATTTTATGTAAAGCCTAAGAAATTCAAAATTTCACTTCCAAATGGCCTTCTGACTGTCAGATATGATTGAATGTTGTTGGCCTGGAGTTTGGCGTTTCTACAAGTTTTCAAAGAGGGCCCTTATAATTAGATCTAGAGGTGTGTGCCACACTTAACCCTATCCAATCCAGGGAGGGGGGGCATATTGTGCCCCCCTTACAATAAGTTACAAAATACTTTCTGAAGTGCATTGAGAAAATAGATGTTGCTTCCCGACTTTTCCTCTTATTAATTTTCCTTCCTGAAAAAAAACGTTGCGATCGTCAATGCCTTGATGGATGTTGCCATGGCAATGATGCAAACTCTTGGTAATATGTACAGGATGCAAAGACAGAAAAACCATGCATTAGGTTTTATAAACACTACAAGTGCTATTAGGAAGGCAAAATCTTGTTGCCCATGCATGAAATTGTACTCAAGACAATATTTGCAATTGTACAATTACAGATTCCAGAACATTCTGTCACCCACAAGTGTATCCTTTATTGAATAGGGATAAGAAGGCAGCATCTCATGCGCTTTGACATGAAGTTGATTATCTCTGCGTGGTACAGCGACTTTCCGAAGGTATCTCTGATAATATGTCAGGATGTCTGCTTCTGTGAGAAGGAGGAGATCTTGTTTCACAGCTGAACAAGTTCTGGAACGTGTCCTTGAAGATGATGAGATACCTACTGATGATGATCTGGATGATCATCATGTGCAGAGGAAGAGTTTCAGCAGTTGGAGGACGGTGGTTTGGATCTTGAACTAGACCTAATAGGATCATTTAGTGGCGCCTCTGTACATGATCCTGATGATGATGATGACAGGAGCCTTTCCTCTGGATCTCCTCCCCAAAAGCGAAAGCCACTGCAGACAGCAAAATGGCTAGTCAATTCTACTGATGCTGCTCTGGATGAATAGAACTACGAGCCCTTGGAGATACCTGAGCAGACATTATGGGGCGCTTAGAAAGCGAAACTTGGACCTGCTAAGGATAAGAAAGCAAAAGCAATGTCATGGACTGACAAGCCAGCTGAGCATCGAGGAAGACAGTAAGAGTGGGACATTTTGAAGGAAAAACCTGGTTTGCAAACTCTCGAGTCTCAAGCCTGTTCAATGCCGCATCAGGCCTTTGATCTGTTCATAACCTCACGTATGGTGGACCTTGTTGTAGCATCAACAAATGCTCGTATCAAGGGGTCTATGAAGAAGCTTGGTGAAGAAGTGCTGTTGGGCTACACAAAGCCTTATATCCGAATGACTGATGCCCAGGAAATTTACACTCTTTTTGGATTGATATATTTTTGAGGTTTTTGGGGTCTGAACATACAAAGTGCTGACAGACTCTTTTCTGAGAAGGCTGGCCACCCTGTGTTTGTAGCTGCTATGTCAAGGAGCAGGTTCAAATTCCTGTCAAGTCATCTGTGTTTCAACGACCCAAGCACGCGAAAGATGCGTTGGAAATCAGACAGATTTGCTGCCTTTTGTCTGTTCTTTGAAGAATTCAACAAGAATTGCGCTAAGCACATGAAACCTAGTGAGTACTTATCCACGGACAAGACCTTGTATCCTATGCAAAACAAGGTTACGTTCAAGCAATACAATCCTGACAAACCTGCCAAGTATGGGTTATTTTTCAAGTCAGTCAACGACACATGTTTCAGCTACATGTGTCGCTCCTTAGTTTATGCTGGGAAACCACAGCAGCTCCCGTCACAGTATTATGTTTGTGGCAGTGAGAACTATGTCAAGGCATTGATCACTGACTTAGATGACCACTTGTGCCTTCGGGGAAGGAATTTGTCCATGAATTGTCTCTACACATCCATTCCCTTGGCAAAATGGCTGTTGGAGAAAAAAATTACTCGCATTGGTACTCTCCTGAATTGTTGCATTGGGATTCCTGAGGAAATCAAGGCAACCAAGGACCAAGAGTTGTTAAGCACAAGGACGTTCTGGGAGAAGGAGGATGGAGATCTCATCATTACGTCTTATGTAGTAGGAAGCTTCAAAGGCAAGAAAAATGTCCTTGTGTTATCTACAGTCAGGCCTCTTGAGTCAGTAACAACAGATGACTGCTGCTGCAAGCCTGCTGTGATCAAGCTTTATGACTTCACCAAGGGTGGAGCAGACAACATCAACCAAAGAATAGCCATCTACACAACTATGACAAAGTTGCTGAAGTGGACCAGTCCAGTCTATCCTTTGTCCTCGACTCAACAAGGGTCAATGCCACCACTGTGTTTGCATTCGCAACCAAAGTCAAGCCTGGGAGCATTGATTCATTTGAGTTTGGCTGGGACCTTGCTGAGTCCTTAGTACTACCCCTTGCAAGGTCCAGGCCACTGAAGGGCCTTCCCTCTTCAGTGCAGCTGAAGGTTTCTCTTCTGCTTGGGTCAGCCATTCAAGAACCATCGTCTGCAAATGCCCTCGCGGAGCAGCCAGTGGGGCTATCTGAGCGCAGATGCTATTCTTGCACAAAGGAGATTGTTGGCAAAGCAGTGTATAAGGAGAAGACAAACAGGATGAAGAAAGTCAAGACAACCTGCCACAAATGCGAGCAGCCCTGCTGTGCAGAACACTTGGTCAGTTTATGCCCAGAGTGCAAATCTGCGAGTCACTGAAGGCAATCTGTAAAATTTTGAGTGATGCACAATGACAATTCAGGTGTTATAAACACTACCAGCAACCAAAACAGTCTTTTTCTCTAAAGCAGGTGAACTTTCTTGTACTGAGCTATGCTCCAAGTCATTTTCACAATGATAGGAGTGCTTTTTACTCATTGTCCTTCCTGATACTCATGTCTACTTGGCAACTGTAATGTTGTATGACATGATGCATATGATTAGTGTTATGCCTTCATTGGCAACTTTCCAAGACAACTATGGTTTTCTTTCCTTGTTGTTCACCTCTACATGCTTTGTTGTATTTTGTGTGCATATCTCCGTACCAAATTATCCATGGATTAACAATGTTTCTCAAAATATTTTAAGTTGGGGCATAATATGCCCCCCCCCCTCACTGGACCTTGGAGCTCCATAAAAGCCTGGCCTGGATAGGGTTAAAGACTGTAAAGAGAGAGAAAGAGAGAGAGAGAGAAAGAGAGAGAGAGAGAGAGAGAGAGAGAGAGGGAGAGAGTGCTATATAGCTGCTGTAGGGAATGAGATACCCAATAATCCCTGAAATTGGAAAAATACAACTCTGAATATCAATTTCAAAAAATCCCAGAGCCGTTTTTTACAGCTTCTGGAGAAGGAGAATTGTACCAAGTCTTGGTTTTGTAGGAAGTCTCTTGACAATACTACAAAGACAATTTTTTTTTTGGGGGGGGGGGGGTTGAGGTTAAATTATTACCAATTAGAATCAGGACCCATGAAATTTATAGGTGTGGTCTTTCCAGACTTTCTAACAAATGTGTCATCAAAACCTTGTACTTTAGGAGCTTTGAACACCTCCAAAGTAGAAGCTCTCAACAGGGGGTGGGTGGGATGCCACTCTTTTAAGTTGAGATGTAAGAAGCCAGTTGCCGACAGCCTCAGCTACAGCCTGCAGGGTGTACTAACTAAAGTGGCGCCAGGCTGCTGGCCTTTTTCAAATAGCACTTCAGTAGTGATGTGGCAGAATATGCTGCCACATGCATGTTAAATTTATGTTTAACTGCCAGCAAATGCTCAAATACAAAGATGGTCAAGGAGTGCCAGGGTGATGTGTCAAAGATCATGTTAACATTACTTTAATCCCATGTAATTACAATGAACCAACAAGTGTGCATGTTTAAGGTGGCTGATAGCATGCAGTGGGGAAGTATTAGGCCTGGAAAGTACAAAACACGTAGAGAAAGTATTTTTTGGAAAATAGCCATAAATATTTCATATTTAGTTGAAGAAAAGTAATTTGGTGATCCGTAAGGTTAGAATCTGAAAATAAAATAAAACTGGGAAGACCGGGTGGAACTTCTGGACACGTCCATATTTATATTAAGACTGAAAACCAGAGTCTTCATCTTTCTGCACTCTTGGTGTAATTCTTGAATGGTCGATTTCTGCATAAGGAGTCTCATCACCACCACTTCGATCTGTGCTCACTGTGTACTGAATAACAGCTGTCTTTGGCTGCTGAATGTCTTCGTAGTCACTTGATGCTAAAATGAAGCATAGAAATGAATGAGTTAGAAAGTGGGGTAGGGTAAAAACAGGGACAGAGGAGATAACTGCAATGAGAAATAGACAGATAAGAAATGTAATGTAATTGTTATTGAAGAAAAATAATTGTGTCGTCCAGTTGGGAATTTTTTCTGCACAAAAAAGTATCACAGTACAAACCCACATGGTATAGAAACAGTAAAGATTTTATCCTCATGCTTGGCTTATAAAACCACTGATTTCACACTTCCCTTAAATTGCTACTGTGGTGCGACTGAAATACCTTACAGGCCAAATTTTCAATGCAGAGGCTTACCAGCAGTGGCCTTTGGCTGTACAAGTTTTGGGTCAGCGATGACACTTCTGGAAAGGTAATGTTTGCTTGCGCCAAGAGAATGAGCTGGTGTCAATTCTGAAGTGCAAAAAGAAAAATGAGAAAGAAACTAAGCAAAACATGTCAGCATATATGCAACCTCTCCACATCTATGAGCTCACAAAAGATATCCAGGAGGTTCTTCATCATCAAAATGCTCGCAACCATACTCAACAAGGATGCATGCAACGCAAGTGCATAGTTCATGAAGCAAAATTTTCCTATCATTTGGAGGGGTGAGGACAGTGATTGGTGTGCCAGTTTTCTTTACCATGTGCCATTTCTTATTAGTATCCTGGTGGCCATGGTTGAATGTTTTTCTTCACAATATTTTTAGAACAAACAGTATATGAGTGTGACTTCATAATCTCCAAAGAAAAAACCTTTCATGCATTGTGTGATATTAGAGAAGCACTGAAAAAATTTGACACATTTGTGAAGAATTTTCTTTACCCATGGGTTAGGACTCCTTTTCTTCAATTTACATAATGATAGAGCTCCTGAGCCAAGGCAAACCTGGGGGGTGGGGGCAATTTGATCAAACACCCTAACAGGCAGACCCTAACATTTTCCAGTGATGCAAAGTTTTGAATTGTTTGCAGTTTTTATTTTCTCATCTTGAACACAAATGTGCACATATGAGCCACGTATATGTAGATCATAGGAGTGCGTAAAAACCATAAACCTTCTCAGGAACTCGCTTCTCACTTGTACCCCAGGGTATGCACTGGGTCCTTCAAGTATGTTGCATCATCATCAGCTGATGATAGGGGTTTTGAGCTTATAATAAATTTCAACACAGGGCTCAGGCTAAGCTTTAGTGTTTTAAACATTTGCGTATAACCATTAACCCATAACAATAATTGCTGCACTGGATGTGAGCAAAATTGAACAAACCACAGATATTATTTGAACAATTTTTTCACTGTGCCACTGCAACTGATTACAAGTCAAAGTCGGAGGCTATCTTCAATAGCATACCCTGGCGTGCATAGTTAACCTCAGGCAGATTAGAGTTTGAATTACCAGACAATGGCAGGTTAGCATTAACTAATTTTCAGTTGTATTCTTGTTCTCCAACCAACTGTCTTGGTCAAGTCAATGAAGGGAAGACCAGTGATAACACTCACAATGCTCTACGAATGTTTAGCAAAGATCTGCACATGTCTTTTTCTGCTGAATACAAGATCCGCTTCAAGTCATCAGAGAATTGTTAGTAGTAGAGAATGAACATTGTGGTAGCGCCCTGAATTCGAAGAGGTCAATGCACTACCTCCGCACAACAATGTAAACAGCTGGGGTGTTTGTTAGCCATATTACTGCTAGCAGTTCTAAGCATGCAGGTGCATCCATCAATTGAGATTGATATTTAAGGGAGAAGTCTCAGCTTTTAAGCTTGGTTCCCAGAATCTAAGATGAATTTAAAGGGCCAGTTACAGAAAATCTGTTTGAGAAATAAGTTGATGGAAACTATATAATGTGATACAATCCTTTGTGGTTAATTTCTGTGTGTATTGTGAAAGCCAGGCCTGTTTATCTACTTCTCTTGTACATAATTGAAAATAGTTTCTCATTAATGACTGTATATGGGTGTCAGTGCTCTGGATAGTACATTCACTCTGTTTGTTTATGTAATTTCTGTTTATACTGATGTATTTTTGTAGTTGGGCTCAAATCACTGTACCAATCTTGTAACCTTGTGATGAGGTGCATGAGCCTGTTTGTTGAGTTTTGTTCTCGGTATTCCCTCCTAAGAAAAAAACATGGTTGATCCTAATGCAGCGAGTGCTTTAAAATGGTGATGGAATGTGGTCCAACTCCTAACTATAGGTTTGTACTCTTCCTGATCCTTCTGTGGCCAGAGCAGAGTTCGTGACGGCAGACAATTAGCTAGAAAATCAATGACTCTGCAACCGTTTGTAACTGTAAGAAAATCTACCATGTTCAACAGTCACAATGTGTGGTTTGAAACAATCAATGGCCCCACAGAGTACACTGTGCCATGGTATGTGATCAAAACCACGGAGATAAAAATCAACTCTCAAAAAGGAACTCCTCAGAAAATTTCTGGATCTTCCCCTGCTAAGGTTTGTTTCTTTTGCCCCAAGCACCAAATGCTTCAAGATATTTGCTACTTGTGTAAAGAACTGAAAACCTACGATGAGGTTAGGTGAAGAAAGTTATTTATTTATTGTGCGTTTTCACAGTTTGAGTGTCATTTCTGAGGAGCCACTGATGACCCGGAATGAAAGCAGCTATACGGCTCAATCATCAACTAAAGGTGTGTTTTGGTTGTGTATTGTTAAACTGTTATCTCTAGGAAACATTATGAAGAAAGTTACCTTGCACAGGATGCAAAGTGATATGTTCTGCCAAAGCAGAGCACCCACTTGTCTCAAGGACCCTTCGAAGTCCCTCTCGAGGTAACGTGCCCGCATTCGATTCTTTCCATGCCACCAGAGCTGCAAGAAGCACTTCATGAAGTTTTCCAGCATAAGATAGATCCTTCAGCACACCCCTGCAGTTGACATCTAATTTTTCAAGGAATCGGAAAAGCTTGGGTCTTGTGAGCAGCTTGTTAACTTTGTCTCTCTCAACCGCAGCAACCAATTCAAGAAGCTGATCATTGGACAACAGGTCACCTGAGAACGGAAAGAACCATGCATCTAGCATTCTCAATGCAAAGCATCTTGGATTCACTAGGTAAATTCATGTGTTTCACCATAATTTCCAACACAGACTTTTCCATATGTGACCCATGGCTGTGTACACTTGGGGATCATTGCAAAAGTTTGCAGTAGCTCCTTGAAACAAAGAAACTGGTTTCATTTTTAACCCCTACGTCATGCTGAAACAAAGGATCCTTTGCACTTTGGTCTACATCCGCAGCCATGATACACTTATTAGATATGATCACGGATCAAATTCAGGTGTATACTGGTCAGTTGGAAGATGTCACAAAAATGCAAGAGTCATGCATGCTCATTTTGGGTGCATTCAATTTGCACTGATGTGATCCGGATCACGGACCACATGGTTCAATCAACTGGAGTACGTGCATCAATCAACACATCTTCTCATTGTGTTGGCAGTGTCAACCACTAGGCTGCCTTGTCAACACCTTGATGCCCGTCTAACATTTCTCTGTCTGTAGTACACCATGTATGGATTCCTATTGTGTAGTCCAAATGGTGCAAACTTGAAATGGACTTTGCCTCCCTAACCTCCCCCCCCCCCCTAAAAAAAATGTGTGAATTTCTTGTGCTGGGCTTCAGATCAAGCTTGCATAAAAAAGCAAATGCATTCAGATGTGCATGTATGTGATGGACAAGCAAGTACCCTTCCCATTAAACTTACTTTCAGGTGTAAACTGATAGTGGCGAGACATCTGCTGAGGCCTTGGTAGCCGTGAGGCTGCCAATTGTGCTCTCTTCTCAACGGGTGATTCCACAGGCTCTAGAGACGGAGGAGTCCTGGCAGCTCTAGTGGCTCTTGGTACCGGTCTTGCTGCCGGTAATATATATTTCACTAGTTCTGGAGTTGAAGAAGAAGTCCAGTCAGCACCAGCAGTCCTTGGTCTAGCTGCCACTTGCACTCTGCTCTCAGCAGGTGATTTCACAGGCTCTGAAGACAAAGAAGTCCAATCAGCACTAGCAGCCTTTGGTCTTGCAGGATGTTCAGTGTGTGATCCTTCACTGATGAGGTGTTCTGCATGTATGCAGAGCATACAAAATTGAGGCTGTACAAACTTATACCTAGCATCTTAAAAGTTCCGTCCACAGTCATGTAATACAGTGGAACTCAATTACTATGTACCCAGCTTAGTACATACACTTGGTTAACACATAGATCTACTTTTGGGCAATACTGCATATGCCATGCATTAGTTTTGGCTAAGACGTACTTTTGGTTAGAATATACCAAAAATGCCCTCCCCAGCAAAAGAATCTCCAGTTAGTACTTACATGTACTTTTTGTGTTTGGCATTTTAAATGCATTGAATTTATGGAGATTTTAACTGCTACCACACGTACATCATGTACATGCACACGTGCATGGTCCCGTGTGTAGTCAACCATGCAGTTACAGTTAGTATGTACTTTTGGGGGATTCCCTAGGGTGTACGTCTTATCCGAGTTCCACTGCATTGGGCTTCTTGGTATGAGAAACTACATGTATTGTCCAAGAAAACTGTGACAGATATTGTTTACATTTTTTGTGCAAAGGTGATAAGAACATGCATGCATATATTTTGGAGAAGTTATGTTGGTGTAAGAAATGATAATGGAGAGGCAGGCAATGTTGATGACAACAAAGGAGAAAAGAAGAAGAAGAAGAAGAAGAAGAAGAAGAAGAAGAAGAAGAAGAAGAGGAAGAAGAAGAAGAAGAAGAAGAAGAA